>APFE031203873.1:0-14950 GCA_000404065.3 Pinus taeda | reverse complement strand
CTTGTTTCTATGACTGCTCCAGGCTCCAATGTGATTTTTCCTTCCTCATCAAGTTCTGGAAATATTGTTTGAACTGGGATCTTCTACAACTTTTGAATGAGTGGCCACACTTCTTCGTCCTTCTTCCATTCATCCCTTTCTTTGTTTATCCAATCTGGTTGGATAATAAAAATAGCACAAAACAATGCTTCTACATCCTCATCCTTTCTTGAGAGTGCATCTACAACAACATATTGCTTCCCTTTTTTGTAGATGATTTCAAAGTCATAAATCAACATATTTGTGACCCTTTTTTTCTGTTCTTCTAAAGATAATCTTTGTTTTAAAAAGTATTTAAGACTATCATGATTCATTTTTACCTTGAGGTGTCTTCCCATTACGTAAGGTTGTCATTTCTTAAGTGCATGTAGTATTGCCAACATTTCCTTCTCATAAATAGCTTGCTTGAGATGTAGTCGTAAAAATACCCAATTACCTACATCAAAATTTCTTTCACTATGATGTTGATCTGCCCATTGTTTCATTTGATTCTGCACCAAAGTGGCGCTATCCTTTAAAAGTTGGAGAACTTGTTGTTGATGCTCGATGTGATATTTCACTACTTGAATCTTTTTCTTCTTGATATGTCCTTCTATCTTGAGAGTTTGAGGAGTTGTAACTTCCAATGCATTACAAGATATGGTTGGATTCATTTCTTGATGCTCAATGTGATCTTTCAATTCTTCAACATTTTTCTTCTTGATATGCCCTTCTATCTTGATAGTTTGAGGAGTGGTAATTCCGACCAATGCATTACAAGATATGGTCGGATTCATTTCTTCTTTCTCGATGTGATATTTCACTTCTTAAACCTTTTTCTTCTTGATATGTTCTTCTACCTTGCAAGTTTGAGGAGTGATAATTCTTGCCAATGCTTTACAAGATATGATCGGATTCATTTCTTCTTTCTCTGTGGTTGGTTCATGGTGTATATCCTCTTCTTTTGATGTTTCTTGATCCTTTTCTTCCTCCTCTTCATAATATATGTAAAATAATTTCTTCTCAGCACACTTATGACCTTTAGTGTATTTTCTATCACAAGTGTAACAAAGCCCTTTTTCTCTTTTTTTCTTCCAATTTTTGTTGTGTAAACCTTGTAGGTTGTGGAAGGCTAGGAGAAAAAACACTTTCATAATTATAGTCATGTGTGGTTGGATTCCTTGTTTCCATAATCTTTCTTTCAATTTTTCTTGACAACCTGAACGCCTTCTCCAATGAATCAGGTTCCCAAAGACGAACCTCATGTTGAATGTTATCCTTTAAAGTCCCTATGAAGACACCAATCCTTTGCTTCTCTGGAATATCATTTACCCTTATATTCAATTTTTGAAAGTCCTCAATGTGCTCTTCCATTGAACCCTTTTGTTTGAGATTTATCAATTGGCTAAAAAAGGTGTTACTCTTTGTATCCTCATAACATGTTATCATTTCTTCCATGAAAATTGACCAAGTGACAAGTGCTTTACGAGAACAAAGCCCTTTATACCATAAAAATTGATTTGGTTCTAAATATAAATATGCAATATGTACCTTTTGTAACAATTGAACCTTATGTAGATCAAAATATTGCTCCATTTGTAGTATCCAATTTACTGGATCCTTGCCATCAAACTTCCTCATATCACCTTTTCTTGATTTTAGGAGCTCAATCTTGAAATGACTGTAAATTTGTACTTTTGAATCTTTAAGTTATGAAATTTCGGTTTGTAATATCCCTTTGGTTCCTCTTTCTAACTCTAAAATTCTGATCACAATTGGATTCTCGAAGAAAGATTTATTCCCAATCTCCTGCGATGACCTGATTATAGACTAGTTCAGTAGAGTGAATTTGTACAATGTTCCACATGTCACTGTTTCAACCTTAGTTTCTGAAAATTATACCCAAACAAAATATAGTCTGTCCTATTTTTGTAACTTCTTACGAAATTTCAATCTAATGCTCAAGGAGAAAGTTATGACGATTTTCCCAAGGTCACCTGTTTAGGATGCAATTCGGGAGTCTGCAGAAACCCTAAAGTCCCCATATCATATATCCAAAAATATAGCGAGACAATATCTGACATTCAGACCCGAGGTTCAGCAATATTTTGTCTCAAATGTTTTTTTTTTACTTTCTGAAACGTCGCAGAGAACAAGTTATAGTGAACATGCCACAATGACCTGTTTGGAGCAGCAAAACTCTAGAATCCAAAGCTCTGATACCAAATGTTATGAAACCAGCTCACAAAAAGATAGAAAAGAAAGATGAACGCCTTAGAAATCAGCCTCTTCGAGGGGGCAACCTCCTTTACATTACACAAATGAACAATTCTTGGATGGTACAAACGACAATACCTCCTTTCTATATATAGGAGTCTAAGGGGTCATAATATAATTAGAGTCGACATAACAATAATAATGTAAGGGCACAATAATAACAATAATGGGCTTCTATGGGGCACAATAATAATAATATGAGGACTACATGGGCAACAAAATATAATAAGGGGGTTGTACTAAAAACAATAAGCACTACACTAGTAGTATAGGGACTTAACACCCTTCATGAAGAAACTCCCATTGTGTCCCTCTTCATGAGGAGAACAATTCCCTTTTGCACCATTTCCCCAGAATCTTTTATTTTTCCCAATTTACAAGACTAGTGCTAATGGCCCTTGTCCTCCTCATGCTGATATGCAAGGATTAACATTGTCCCTAGCACGAACTGAAGCGACTGAGCTTTGTTCCAGTCACGTCGGTCATCTTATGGAAAGTTTTTAAATAAATAGCTGAAGCTTCCAGCTCTAGAAGCTTCGTAACGGGAGTCTGGTAAATGGTTTGGTCGGATGGGGTCAAGGATGTCAATCTGGGATCCTTTCTCCTATAAGGATGGAACTACCTCAAGAGATAAGACCTTCTCCCATGAGAAGAGGAACCATCTCCCATCCATTCATGCTATATAAACCTCCATTTTTCCCAAGCACAAGCTAGTGTTGTAGTGTTAATGTTGGTGTGCTAGTGCTAATTAAGCTTGAAGTAAACATCAATATATTCATAGTTGTAGCTCTCTAGTTGTGGGAGGGAGAAGTGTGAATTTGGTTTAGTGTGAAGCCTAAAGGGAAGAGCCTTAAAAATATCATTGTTGAGGCCAACATGGAATGCTAGTAGAAGTGTGTGGGAACCTGGTCTTATCAGAGGAGGACCACAACGTCAAGACAATGGTTGTAATATCTTCTTAATATCAATATATACGCAACTATCAATTGATTTCCTACATGATTTTTCATCTTACATATTCATGGCTTAATGTTTCTTGACTTGTTAAGTAGGTTGAATTACATTTTTTCTATTATCATGGTTGTTGTTTGTTGTTGTTTACTTGTTTCAGGTGTTTGAAGAAGGAAGTGGGAGATAGCTAGAGTGAGTAAGAAAGGATATCATCAAACGGGATAAGCATACTAAGAGGTAGGCCCTCTTAATTGGTTATAACCTAAGGAAATCTTCCATAGAATGTATCAGTTGTGGCTAGATCCATTATCGAGCTAGTGGAATTGTTTGTGTCCACACTCATAATTTTACTTCACCACAGGGTACTCCTTGGATGAGGAATTAAATTTTGCATCCAATGAATACTCTTGCTTGAAATTTGAGTAAAAATTTACAGAGATAAGTTGAAAATATGAGTTGAAAAAATAGTTTTATTATTTTATTATTTTTTAATCTTTTTACTTATTTACTCCAAAAATGGTGAATCATCCCCCATGGTTGGCATCATCATCTTGAATCCTATTGGTTCTTATAAATTTTATTTTGGTTGTACATTTTTCTTAGGGTCCATTTTAGACCTCAAAATGCCCCTAATGTTTTGTTGATCTTGTTCCATTAGAACATTGTTTTAGTTGAGATTGTTTCTATAATTTCTCTCTTTAAGTACTTATTTGTGCTCTTGAATTGAGCATCATAAGCATCTAATTTGAATTGAAATTACTTAAGAGGATCACATAATAATCTCATTTAAGACATTCAATCATAACTTGCATCTCATTCGAGGATTATTTGTGCATTAATTAATCAAGTTTGGTTGATAGAAAGATTGGACCACCTTTCTCACCCAGCTTGTGAAGTTTAGGCCCTCACTTATGCTTAACACGATGACCTTGCAGTCGTCAAGGCCACATTCCCTACGACGTAGGAGGGATTTGGGTGGTTATAACTCTAGGGGAGGTATCATTAATCAAGCCATAACACGTTTCCACTAGTTTTCTCTCCACAACCTACATTTGAGACTAATTACAAAACAGTTAAGAGAGAGGATTCACTTAAAATAGTAATTTAGTCTAAAAACAACCAAGAGTTTCATTTCACTTAGTTCTAGGTGTTGCATTTCATATAGGATAGTTTTCATCCTAGCAACAGTTATTCATATGGCAACTTGGTATCTTAATTCATATTGTGCAAGTTATTTGATTAATAAGGCATTGGTCTCATACTTAAGAACTTATTAAATCTAATCAAATTGTGTTGAATAATCCTAACTTGCCAACCATTTTCAACCAAGTTTCTAGGCCATTCAGTTGTGTCTCTCGAACTCATTGTTTCATCCATAGGACTGCCCCCATTATATTTCTATAGGGAGATAGCTTAAATAGAGAGGTTCAAGATTAGAGCGACAGCCCCTGCCTTAAGCATTGTCACATTCACCTGTACAATTTAGGTGACAACATTTTTTGGCACCATTGTCAAGGAGAGAATTTTCTTGCCCCTAGTTCTTGACATTCTCTTCACTTCATCATTATCATCTTCATCTTCTCCTTATCATCTTCTTTAGCTCGTCAATCGGCACATTTTATGGTGCTTTGACATCTTTTCTTCTCATCCATCATTTTCTAATTTGCAATATCACAACATTTGTTGGTTTCTATCCACACCTTTAACACCTAGACATTTGGGTTTGTTTCCTATTTGGGTGGAAACTCCACTTATTCATCCATTCACAAGAGCTTATACCAAAAGAGATCTTGGTAGCTTAGTTAACCCCACTCTCAGAGCTCAGTTAAAAAATTTACATTCTAGTGAGCATTCATTCGTTCTCGACCAGAAATCCCTCCCAGATATCCACTTGCTTTTCCCTGACCCGCGGATAGAATTTTTCTCTTCCTAGTTCTTGATTAACTTTTCGGTTTTTTCCTTTTGGATTTTAAAGTTAGATTCATGTTCAAGTGGTGACTCCACTTCCTTCATTTTTTGCAATAATTTCTACTAGAAGCTCGCTTCTTGTAGAACTCTTGTTTTTCTTAAACACGGATCTCTCTCTGACATCCATTAACTCCTTTTACCCTTAAGCAAGTGACCATGAATGACTTGTTTTCCCCATGTTGTTTTACTAACATTCAAGGCTATCCTCACGATATTATGGATTCAGCCCTTGATAATTTTCCTTCTTTTAAGGGTGATAATGAATTTCTACTAGAGATCATCTTATGAAGTTTAGTCTTTGTTTCTAAAAATTTTGCAGATCTACACAATATAATCATGAAGACATCAAAATGCAACTCTTTGTACTTTCCTTGGAAGGTGATGCTATAAAATGGTTTAATGGTTTTCCTGACAATTCCTTTGATTCTCTACAAGTTATCGTTAATGATTTCAAAAATAGATATGGAAATCAAAGGGATTCACCTTGTACCGAGAGAGACGAAAGTGATCTTGTAAAAGTAGAAAGGTTTCAAGAGAATGCCCTGCATCAATATTTGCTATATCGTAGACCTTGTGATATTTTTCATGATGAATCCACTTATGTCGTTATAAGAAGAATCCTCGATAGTGAGAAGGCAGGGACAAATGATCAAATTGATATTGATGATGAAAAAGAAAATGATAATCTTCTTCTCAGGGAGTTAAATCTAATGCTTAGAGACATGCAATTCAGTAAAGCACAGTTGATGAAAACCATGGAACTCAATCAAGAGAATCACTTTGAGGAGATGAGATCCATGCACATCAAGTTGTTAGCTATATAATAAAATCATGTTGAGGAGATGAACACGATAAAAGAAAACCATAAGAAAGAAATTAGCTCTATTCAATAGAATTATAATAAAGAAATAAAGGACATGGAATTCGGTCATATCTCTCTTCAAAATAGGTTACAATTTATGGAATTTACTCAGTATAATCAGATGATCACTTTTCAAAACATGATCAATACCATGCAATCAAATCATGCAAAGAAAATCAATGCTACGAAGGTTGAACATTCTAAACAAGTGACTATTATTCATAATACGTTGGACAAAATCGAAAGATCAAAGTTTTAGAGATACCAGCTTAATCCAAATAACAAATGCAAAGGGAACAAAGAGCTTCCAACAAATCATGAGCCTCCCATCCCACTGAAGCAAACTTCATCTTATTATGACAAGGTTATTGATTCCATTGATAAATGACTAAATGAAGATAACTCAAGCAAGAAGGAAGCTGATGGGAATCAAATTGATGATTGCAAGATTGATCCATCATCTTTTACAGTACAAGTTCATGAAAAAAAGAAGAAGAGCATGTCACAAAATTCTTGGATGTTTCAAAATTTTCATATGAGCACTTTCCATATCAGGTAAGTTGTACATGGACTGCATCATCATCAACGTCGCAACCTTCCCAAAACAAAAGTAAAAATAAGAAAAGGAAAAGAAAGAAATTCGATGCATCTGATGGTCGAGAACAACATGATATTCAAATAGTCAAAGTCCTATCATCTTTAGAATTCAACATGTCACATCATAAAAGAAACCCATGGATCTGCCTTAAAGTCAGCAGATGCTTAATATGCACTTTGTTGAAGACATATGATGCCATGGGGCATCTTTTGTATTGTTCCTCTAACCCTACTCTCTTAGATAGAATTTCATAAATGTCATTAGTTAGTTTTCTTTTCATGCATTTATATTTTATATTTCTTTGTTAGAATAGGTTTTTTATTCCAACATATCATTTATATACTTGATGATGTATACATGATGGTTTTGATCTAGAGTGGACATCTATCTAATGTTACATTTTTTTTCTTGGATACAGGATTTTGGATTCTCGCATTCCTTCAAGCAAAGCAACATGTCCCAAGTAGAGCTAGATGTTGACCACACTTTATCAACAGTCCAAGAAGCAAAGTAAAAAACACCAAATAAAAATTTTCAAGGATCAATGTCATCATTGCACTCCCAATTGTGTCATTGTAAACCCAATTTCTACTAAATTTATTGTAAATGATGCTAGTATGAACATTAAGCCATGTAACAACACCTAAGTAATCCTATTAATTTAATTCTAAGAAGTTTTTCAACCTCCCTGAATTATGAGTGTTTGTAAACACGGATAATCAATAGATTTTTTCTTCCAAAGCTAGGGTGGAATTTGTTGACAAGGCCTTAGGCGTGTCCTAGTGTTTATCGAGTCTACGTAAAAGTGTGCTTAGGAATATTTTAGTGCATGTTTACCCATAGTTAGACACCATGGTTAGATTATTTTATTATAGACACACTTGGGTTTCATACTAGATCCTATTGTGTCACATAATTGGGTAATGTCTTGAAGGTCTATTTCTAAATATGAATTTATCATTCTAATGGTTGAATTAAATTGTAATATCTTGATGTAAAAAATATTTTAGTGCATGGTTACTCATAGTGAGACACCATGGCTAAAATATTTGAGGGTGGAAAAAATAATTAATCCCCTCTAGTCATTTAATTAATTTTTCTGGTAAAATTAAATAAAAATCCTAAGCCTGATAATTAATTGATTTTGAGTCAAAAAATAATTTGAGAGAAATTAAGTTCTCTCCAAGTGGAAAATAATAAAAAAATTGTGGGTCAAAGAAAAATTCATTTTTGGAGGACCCCACTAAGGGAAAAAGGTTTTTTTAAGAAAGATTGACCCCTCAAACTTTGGTGGTTAAGTCAAAGTGAATTTTTTGAGGATTTCAATCCAAAATATTATTTTTTGGATTAATAAAAAAAGGGTTTTGAGAAATTTGAAATTTTCCTCAAAAATAAAAAATCAACAGCAGAGATCAAGTTATTTTCATAGGAAGATCAATGGATGAGATTGTTTTGACGAAGATCAAGCCAACTAACCATTATTTCCACTTGGAGGGGTTCTATTCTCTTATTTTATATATAAGTTATTGAGCTCCTCATCACATCTTTGGATGATGTAATCTGTAACACATGTATTGTGCCTTGCTATGATACAATTGTATTTCTCATAATAGAAATACTTTGAGGTTTCAATTTCATGGTGTTCTTTTATTTGTTGATCTATGGTATGTGCTAGCGATTTTTCATGCTCTATATTATACGTGTTTCATAAAATTGTTATTTCATTTACTTCATGACATAACATTTATTAGTACAGGTATCTTGCCTTAGGTGTTGGGTTTAGATCTACAAATGTAAATATCTTGTGTTCTAACAATTTATCTTTAAGTTTAAATAGAGATTTACAGGTACGCTAGCCTTTGGTCTCCAAGTTCACAGACTGTGGGGAAGAATTGACTATGTTTGGATTATGAGATTTCATTTTGCAGGATACTTTGCAAAAGGGATTTGGTTGGTGATCTATTTACATACATCATTCATTTTAAAATATAAAAAAAAATATATATATCTTTCTCTCGTGCTATAACAAAATTTACATGCTATTAAGGGTAAATTTTATTTTGCAAATATTGTAAATATTTGTAAATAATTTTTTCTAACCCTTGTATTTTAATTCTAATGCATTTTACATTTTCTATAGCATTTGAGATTTTAGGGCTTTAAATTCTGAATTTTGTATATATTGGGTAATTAGGTTTTCCATTTTCTCCTTTTGCAAGTGAAAACCCCATTGATGTGGAGAAGAAGTGATTTATTTTGGAGATCTAAAGTTTCTCACCTATTGATTGGGGTTTTGAGGGTTTTTACCCATTTTTGTCCAATGTTTTCATTTGTGAAGGTTCTTTGTGGGGTTTTGAAGTGTATAGGTACTTATTGGGCCCAAATCTATAAAACCCAGGTCTCCATTTTCGGACGCTAGGGCTAGAGGAGAAAACATTAGGCCTAGAGGCCTTTGTTGTTGTTACAACTAGGGTTTCGTCGATGGATCTTTCCATTGAAGGTTTCTGGAGGTAAAGTTCATATTTTTTAAGGTAATATTATTGTTGCAAGGGTGTCGTGAGGGTTTCAAGCCTCTTGGAGGTTGACAGTGGGCCTTAGAGACCTCCTCTCCCTTAGACACAACTCTATTATGGCATGTTTCCCTAACGCGGCCCCTGTGAGGGCTTCTCTTGGTAGCCACAACCTTAAGGAGGGATTTTCCTCTTATTTGTAGGCATATTCAACCTTATTTTCCCTAGCCACGATCATTTTTGGGCATATTTTTCGAGCTTGGCACTTAAGCACTAATACTTTGTGTTAACACGCTTATGTCAAGCTTGGAATGTTTTGAAGTGATCTACATATCATTTTTTTCCATGAATCTATCATATTTCAAGCTACTATGTATTGCGGGTCTTTTAAGGTCTAAACCTCATTTGTTTATGGTCAAAACTTCAAATTTCGAGGTGTAGCCTTGTTAGCTAGTTCTCTTCAAGGCTGATCTACTATTTGCATGTGTATTTGGGCTAATAATTTATGATTGTAGCAATCATAAAGGTTCGATCTTTGTATTTTGACCTAACATTTTGTGAGTGCAGGTGTTTAGGAGTGATTTCTCTCACATCTCCAAACTTGGCATAGGTCGTTAGGCCTTGGGGTTTACTTATATTTCTTTCATCTATCATTTTAATTTACTACATAATTTATATCATATATGTTATATTGATGTAACAATGGCATAATCATCATAATGCAAGCCTAAAGAACCGACATATTAAGCTAGTAACTCATACAAGGCATCAAGAATAAATTACATGGGTTTGATCTATCAATTTTGTTGTAATATGGTGCCTATCATATAATTTTCAAGCTCTTATTTGAAATTGCAGTGGCTCGATTTGAAAGTTTCAAGTATGATATAATTGTTACAACAATATTTTCATTGCGATATTGCTCTAAAAAACATATTTAAATAAGCCTAATAACTCAAAGGGGTAACATCATTCATCTAAGGGCTTAAATAACTTATTTTCATACGCTTGTCTTGCTAATCTTGGGACTGTTTGCATCTTAATATCTTGTTGGTATGATTTGGTTAAATCTGGTGTATTTTCAAAGTGATAGCATTGTGAGAAATCTAGGGGTGAATTGGTAATTTGATTTTTCCTTGACTTTCCTCTTGCATATTTGCATTTTTGGATCATTGTATTATGCACCTAACATTCACTTTTACTCACTGTTAGTAATTTCATGTCAAGAAGATTAACTTAACATTGGCATTGTATTGATTCATTGTGAATGCTATTGATATCACTTGGTTGTGTCTTGCTCTTATAAGTAACCTATTGCTTCTAATTGATAAGTGATATAAGGAATTAGAAAAAAGAATTATTTTGTTTCATGGTTTAAGGACATTGTGATCTAAAGGTAATCTTTTGATATCTTCATGATTAAAATTGTGATATTGGCAGTTGATAATTGTGTTTAAATTCATCTTGCTCCATTGATGTTGCTAAATCCCCAGTTTCCAAATTTACACATCATATTGCTAAAGGATTCATTTGGGCATCTGTTACATTGAGATTGTTGATCATTGAATAGATCTTGAAGTGATTTGTATTTGGGCATTTTATTGATCATGTTCCATTAGCACATTATCTTAGTTGAGATTGTTTCCATAATTTCTCTCTTGAAGTACTTATTTGTGCTTTTGAATTGAACATCATAAGCATCTAATTTGAATTGAAAGTACTTAAGAGGATCAACTAATAATCTCATTTAATACATTCACTCATAACTTGCATCTCATTCTAGGATTAGTTGTGCATGAATTAATTTACCTCCAAGCATAAGCTTAGTTGATAGAAATATAGGACCACCTTTCTCACCTAGCTTACGAAGTTTAGACCCACTTGTGGTTAACACAATGACCTTGCAGTCGTCAAATCCATAGTCCTTGCAACATCGAAGGCATTCGAGTGGTTAGAAATCCAAGGGAGGTGTCGTTAATCAAACCATAACTTGCTTCCCCTAGGTTTCTCTCCACAACCTACATTTTAGGCTAATTCCAATATAGTTGAGAGAGGATTCACTTAGAATAGACATTTAGTCTAAAAACAACCAAGATTTGTGTTTCATTTAGTTCTAGGTGTTGCATTTCATATATGATAATTTTCATCCTAGTAGAAGTTGTTCATATGGTAACTTGGTATCTTAATTCATATTGTGCAATTAATTTGAATCCTAATGCATTGGTCTCATACTTAAGAAATTATTAAATCTAATCAAATTGTGTTGAATAATCTTAACTTTCCAATAATTTTCAACTAAGTTGTTAGGCCATTCACTTGTGTATCTCGAATTCATTGTTTCATCCATAGGGACTACCCCCCTTAGCCTGCTATAGGGAGACAACTTAATTGGAGAGGGTTGGGATCAGAGTGACAACCCCTGCCCTGAGCATTGTCACTTTCACCTGTACAATTTGGGAGAAAAAAGGAAGGACACTACTAGTGAAGCTTTGATTGAATTAGCATGCCCATGATATTCCATACTTACCACTTTCGATCTTTCCCAATAGCTTAGGAAGATATTTGATACTTTCTTATTATCATTTGACGACCTTTCCTTGGGCTACTATATGACATTGTACAACTTTCCATTGCATATCCATCAAACCCTAACTTATAGCAGCCTCTTATTTTATCTAGGCATGGAATATTTGAATCCTATTATAGAAAATCTAGGCCTTTCTAGGCCTTAATGATACTCTGTCCTTACCATATAGCTCATATTCATCACCTTGAGCCATATTATTTGAATTATCCTTTAGGTGATCTAGGGAAGCCTCCCTTCTTATTGAAATAATAATGGTAGTGATTTTTCTTGTTTCCATAAGGTCTAGCCTCATTCAATGAGGCTTTGTACTAGGCCTATTAGATGTTGTAACAACATTAATCATTAGATTATATGATTACAAAATCATACCAATGAAACGTATTTTCTTAAAAACACATTAGACTAATTTACAATTAACAAATTCTTGAAGGTTCTCAATATCCTAATAAAAAAATAATCAATCCTACTAAGCCTAATTACACTTTCCAATGTGTCTAAGAAAATCAAAAGCAAGGTCTCACATAACCTCTATCATGCCATATAAGTTATCAATCAAGGAAACAAATTTTGAATGTAAAATTTTGACAAAATGATTTCCAATAAAGCTCAATTAACATATTCATGTGAAGGAAACCTCATACTACTTCCTTCTACTATCACTGTATTTTCAATTATTTTATTATATATACATTACCTTACTAGAAGTCAACATCTCAACATACATATATGTTATTTCTATAAAGAGTTATCAATCCATTGACAAATTTTCTAATGATTTCTTATTCTTCTTTTAATTTATTAATTATAGTAGAAAAAATATTTACTAATTATTTTTGAACAAATTAAATCCTTGTACTCATCATATTTTATTTACTTCATAGAAAAGAAGTAAAAGATTACATACCATGTTAGGAGAAGTGAATTAATGAGCATATTTTGTGTAGGAGGGTGGCAATAGGAAAATATAATCATCTCCTTTAGAAGGGCACTAACCCATATATAACAAGTTAGCCAAAACCTTTCAATTTACAATATTCCAAGTATCCACCCCCCCCCCTATTCTGTATGTGTCAAGTAACCAATGTAGTTTACTACTTTCAAAATATACATATATAAAATACAATTTTGAAAATAAAATTATATTTTAATGTTAATTATAAAAAAAAAAGAACTACCACTATGTTCTAGATATATTATTTTTATTCTAATATTATATTTAATGTACATTACAAAGAAAAAGAAAAAAAAAAGAGAGACCAATTATATTTATATATACCATTCAAAAATAAAAATTACCATTATTTCATGATAAACAAAACGACGAAGTGATGTTTCATTCGCTGCCGGTTCTTTAGGCCTAAAGTACTCCACTGAATCTAGGTAGGATAAGTAAACATAATGTTCATTTGGGAAAGGGCACTTTGGCCCAAATTCTTGAACATAAAATGCAAAGATTAAAACATCCACTCCTTCTATGTTTTGAAATAATAACACAGCCTGAAAATAAATGTTAGAAGGATTACAATTTAACAATCCAAAAATCATTATTTATTTTCATATATAAGTTAATAGCTAGTACAAGATTATGTATTTATAAAAAAAAATATGTATTACATACCTTTGATCGATATGGAAATGTTTTTGGAAAATCTCTCTTTTTAAAAATATCATAAAAATATTGTTTAACTTGTATCTCTTTCTTAATGGATGAAACAACTCTGACAAAAATGCCCTCTACCCCTGCCACCTGCTCTGATAGTAATCAATTATACATTTTGCCAACGACATATAATCATCATAGTAATGTGAATCAAAAAACAAAAACATTAATTAAATAAATTCCACCTACTCTCATAGTAATCAATTATACATTTTTCCAACAACAAATAATCATCATATTAATGTGAATCAAAAAACAAAAACATTAATTGAATAAATTCATAATAAAATATTTGAGACTTCAACAAAAACACTAACAACTCCATATCCTATCACATAATAAAATCACATCATATTTATAACCATATTCTTATTATTAGCATTCTAGATTATCTTATTAATACTTTATTTTTATTGTTACTATATTTAATAAAAATACCTTATATAAACAAATATAACATATATTATTATCGTATAGTAAAATTGTTTAATTTTAAAAACTTTTAAAATTTTATGCTAATACTGCGTGACTCTTAGTTGTCTTTTTACAAGGCATTTTCATTGTTAAGATTACAAAATATTACCTCATCACAATTCTTGGATTGTTTGTGTGCCCTTTGCCTTTTGTCCTCCTCTAAACGACGAAAAAGCCTTTTCTCAATGTGATCACTTAATGGTGTACGTGGTAAACTTTTCACAGTTGGAGTTTTCTCAATATGATCACTTGGAAGATTTCCCACAGCAGGAATAATACTTGAAGAAGAAAGGCTTTTCTTCACTTTTGATATTTCTTTCTTAAGACATATTGGGCATCTAAATTTTTCTTCTTCAGTTCTCTTCATTCTACTATCATAAAGTGAACATATTTGATGATTCCAACCATTGCAAGTACAGCATTTGATCCACTGTAAAATTATTTTCAAAAATAAAAGTAAGTAAGTTTAGTAAGAATTTTGATTTTAATTAAACATATTTTTAATTAATTTATTTTACAACAAATTATAATGAAAATTATTAAAACAAATAGTTTAAATAATAAGAATGGTGTGAAACACTACTTTTTCTTTTACAGAGTCATTATTTCGTAGTCGCAGCTCACTCTTTAGAATAGGAGGTAATCCATTTACCGTAAATACAGCAGATGTATTATTAAAACAATCTGTACAAAATTTATATGTATATTTTTCAATATCCAGAGCATAGTATGTATCTAGATGTTTGGAATGACCACAACATATGCAAGTAATAAGGTCAGGTTGAAATGTGAGATTCGATAACTTGCATAATTCACATATCGGTTGACCTTGAGCTGGAATATTTTCAATATAACATTTTCCCTGTTGTTAAAAAATATATATATGTTATTTTATTAAAACAATATAAAAATCAAATATTTTATATATTCATATATCAATGTAATTCGATGAAGAAACATATTTTATTCCAAACTCCAAATTGAATAAACAATAAATAATATTTCAAATTTTCAAAATTCATTAAATAAATTTTCCATACATGAA
>APFE031203866.1:21646-74793 GCA_000404065.3 Pinus taeda | reverse complement strand
GTTCGTCTTCTTCTTTCCTTTGGGAGCCTTGGTCAACCTTCTTTGAAGAATTTTCATCTTCGCCTTGCAAACATGCATTCTTGCCCAGTAATGATTTTTCATGTTTCTTAGCAAGTTGTTTTTCCGATTGGCCTTAGCCAACAGCCCTTCTAAGTGTGTGTTGATTCGGATAAGCATGGATTCTCTCTCTTTGGGCAGCAAGTCACCGGGCCTCCTATGGTTGATGACTCGGTCACTTCGAATTCTCCATAGCTCGTCCAATTCCTTCTCATCCTCCAGCTGTTTGTTTCGCTACTCCAAATATGTGTTTACCCATTTGGCCATCCACAATTTTGTTTGCAGTGACTGAATCTCGGTGCTTTGCTCTTGGATAATATCCCTGAGCTCTGTGGTAGGAGAATCAGCGTCAAGATCAATAACCGGAACACCATACACTCTCTCCTCAATCATGGGCTGCTTGCCCCTCTCTACTACCTGTGCTGCTGTCGGCAACGAGGCCCCTTCCACCTGGTGTGGAGATAACACTCACTGATCTAATGATGATGACGAGACCCCTTCCACCTACTGTGGAGAAAATATTCGTCGAGCTGCTGCAAACAAGGTCCTATGACCTCTCCGATATGTACACTGTAGTGGGGAAACAACATATGTCGGCACCATAATCTCTGCCTGGTGTGATGGACCTCCCTCCTCATGAATGATCTGTGGCTCTGGCTGACCTCTCTCTGGCTCTGGCGACCGTGATGGCGCTGTAAAGACCTCATTAGAAATGAAGTCTGCCCATGAAATACCCTGCTGCCTCAACTGATGGGAAACAACAAGCTGAATGAGACCATGATGGCACAGACTCCTATGCTGCTGGGCTGGGGTCTGCCTCTGAAATACGGATGACATCCTCTGAATGTCCTGGCAGAAGAAAACCGGGATGTTCATCATCCTCACCCTGGTAAAGTGCATCAACATGCGAATATGACAAGTGGAGACCTGTGAAAATCTTCCCTTACATATAAAGTAATGTATGATAAGCTTCATGATCGAAGCATACTCCGCCCGGAGGAATCTGGAAGGAAAGACCCCTGACAAGTGGCTCACAAATGAGGGCCTGACATATGGCTCAAAAAAGATAAAGTCCAGCAGTTTGCGCTTGGGCCACACTTCTCCTACATTCGGTATCCCGGTAGCCTCTGAAATCATCTCTGGAGATAGCACAAAATTCACCCTTGCAAGAGTGATCTGCCCATCATGAAGGTGCAAAACAAATAAACGTGCCAACTCGCTATGATGCTAAATGTGAGCAAGCCTCTCACAGAACTGAAAACATGACATGTACCGAAAACCATTCATTGCCAAAGGACAAGCCTGCAATGCTACCAATGAAGTAGGTTCCTGTCTCCTATGATGACCACCTTTCTTAGGAAACCTCTGCTGTACCACCACCTCTGTAGATGATGAATGGTCATCACCTTGCTCATAACTTTCGGTGTCTGACATGGTTTTGGAGCAAGATGGGCAAGCTGAAAGATAAATAGAACTGCTGCTTCTGCCTGCAAAATGCTTGAGAAATATGCCGTTTTTTCAAGGGGAAAAAATCACAAGGGAAATGTTAGGGGAGGGATTTTAATAAGGAATGGGAAATAAAAACAGGAATTTTTAGGGAAAATTCACAAAATGTAACACATATCATCTCATCATTTTTAAGAAATCATTTGCAACGAAACCATGTATGATAGGGACCAAGGGAAAGAACATATGTTATGACAGGGGTATGGGACAACATTGTTCATTTGATTTTTGTCCTTTAATGAAGCAAATTCTGTTATCTGAAAGGAATTCATATACATTTGGTGATAAGGGAAAAAGGGCTTCATTTATATTTTTATCACACTGAGAAAAAGGGATTTCATTCTTCAAAAGGGAAAGGGTAAAAGGGAAAACAGAGTTTTGTTTTAGGAATACACAACAACATTATTTTTGCATATCATAACCACAACAATATGTCCATTCTGAATATATACCCAACTGCATTCTTTAAAGTTTCCTTTTATAAATCTCATAACAGCAGCCTGCCTTTTTTTATACCCAACCATATCTCTTTTTTTTTTCATATTTGGGTCATTTTGGCAATTTATTTTTATTTTTCTTTTCACATCAATTTTATGTATATATATATATTTTTTATTCTTTTGTTTTATTTCCTTGCTGTAGGTCCATTTAATTTGCTTGCTGTGGGAAGGAGAAGGGCATTTTAGGGTTTGTTTGGAATATGAAGGGTATTAGGGTTTAGTGAAGAAATTTGGGAAGGGATAGATTTTGTAGGAATATGAGATGGGAACTTTGTATTTCTTGCAAACGAAATAGATGAAATAATAAGATAAACATGTAGCAACATTTGTGAATTTAATTGACAAGGAAACAAGGATGGGATAAGAGGGATTTAACCTTGAAAACCAAACAACCCTAGCACATTTGCCTACATTAAAAACAGCTAAATTCACCATTTTTCTTGCAAATTTTTGAAGAAGAAAACCATTAGACACATCATCATTCAATCATCACTTGCCATCATGGATGAATTTAGAGCTTACCTGGTCGATTTAGCAGTTTGGGAGGGCGATTTAACTGATTTGGAGGGTTTCTGGCAAAGACAGGCCGAGTGGTCGCACCCCAAGCTCGAGTGGTCGCACCCCTCTAAGTGCTCGTACCCCTTCTGAAAACGCACTGTGGGAATGGCGTTGAGTGGTCGAACCCCGCCCAACTGGTCGCACCCCTGCTCTGAGTGGTCGCGCCCCTGAACCTGAGTGGTCGCGCACATTCACAACCTTGTTTGAGGGCCTTCCTGGTGTCATAATTGGGTGCAGGATGGCTCGTTGGAAAGGTATTTGAGTCTAATTTCCAACGCAAGTGGAATGTTTCAATTTGGAGTTGATTTGACCTGTAAAAAATCAAATCTCCCAAGACTTGTCAAAAAGTGCCAAATGAGGCTACCTGAAAGAATAGTGCTGTTGCAGTCAACTTTTGAATGCCTTTATCAACCCCAAAGTTAGGTCATGATAGCTCATTGGAAATATCTCTGTGTTTAGTTATCATTTTACTCATCAATCAAATCATTTGGTCAACCAATCTAGGGGAAAACTTGATTTTCCCAAGGTCACTTCAGAGGTGTCTTTGATTCTCTTGAGGCAACGGTATTCTTTACATTTCTCTCATACCATGACACCTGTATAAAAATTGAAAGAGGTTTTTCTTATTTGGCATGTTTTGGACAAAAACCTCTCTCAGTTTCCAAAAATTCATCTTTGATTGTTCTAAAACATCATTTGAGTGAAACTTGTCCTGATGTGAGGAACAAGGGATTTTGTCGAAATGAAGCGAAATGAAGGGGATAGGGGGCTTCTAAATTCTTGGGGAAATTTTTGGGAGTGGGGAGGGATGTTAGGAAGTAGGGGAAAGTGGAATCTTAGATATTGAGTGAGGGGAAGGGGTCCAAAAGGGAAAAACACAGGCCAAACCTAGAAAATTGCCAGGTTGTAGCAAGAAACTAGGGTTTGTGCAAAAATGAGGAATTTGGCGGATCTAAGGGATGGGAAGTGTTTGATAAGGTACATGAAGGATAGGGGAAGGTGTATGAATATCAGGAAGCAAGTTTTGCCGATGATTTGACCATCCGAGAGAAAATGGCTTCAAAACCCTAGGAGAGGGAAATGACCTTGCCTGGGCACAACTGAAGCATGAATAAGGTATAAAATGACTCATTATACACTGACATGATAATGAAAACCCTATGAATGATGATAGACTCAGCTGAATAGTGACATAGATTGGAATTTAGGTAACTTTAGAAGGAGTTAAAGCAAACCCTAGACCTAATGCCTAGTGACCAAATTTTGCTTGAAGACTCACTGAAATGACAAAATTTGACCTTGACACATCAAAATCACTTTGTAAGAGCATATTTGATCACTGTAGGAAGGCTGGAAAGACTGACACTAACACGTGGACCATGCGATTGTATAAATAGAGCTAAGCTCTAAGTAGTTAGAAGAATGAACCAATCAAGCAAGATCAAACATGTATGAGAGATAACTCTGAGGTAGAAGTCTAAGTCTTGGGTCGTAGCATAGGTAGAGGCTCTATAGCTGAGTGCACAGAGGCATAGAAGTCCATCAGCTTTGTGCACAGGGTGGGTCAAGTCTATAATTGTTCAAAATTATCAATAAAGAGAAGTATTCTACAATTTCTGCGTCTTTATTTCTTGTTTATGCATCTTGTTATATTGGGTATGAATTTCACTTATAATGCTTATATGATGTGCAAATATATGTAATTATGGTGGATAAGTAAATGCAAGTAAGAACAGCTATTACATGAAGCTAACTAAGATCTGTTAATAAGATAAGTAAGACACTTAGCTTGGTTGGGGAAATATCATAGTTTGCTGACCTAGCAGCACGAAAGTATATAATCCCTAGTTAGGGCTGCACAAAAACCGATTGTACCCTTTCATGAAGGTACTGAGGGGTGGAACAGAGGGCTAAGAAACCTGCATGAAGGTAGGTATAGCTGGAATAAACTGACATCACATCCATCTCAAGGGAAAAAAAACTTGTTTCCAACATCCCCCCATACTGCTTCAGGTGAGACTTCAGTCCATGCTCCGTGGGTTGATGTCGAAAGGGCCAGTAGTGTAGGGATTTGTTTGGCTAAACTAACACTGAACCTCGGTCAGGCCCCCTCAAGCCAACAAATGGTTCCATTACCAGGATCAGAATCTGCATAAGAGATGTGTGATGTGATATCACTAGAATCCAACTAAAAAAGAAATCGAATGTTGGTTGGACAGAAGGATTCACGAGTTTGCAATACAAGAAAACAAAAACCTGCGATTGTCAAAAGAACAGTGGTTGGACTGATACATGTATGCGGAGATCCAAAAATTTGTTTTCACCTTCTTTCTTATTGAGCTATACAAGTGGATCGCGAAGCTAGCAGATAGCCAAGGAAGTTGGAAACTGGATGGTCCTATTGTGTGGACCCTGGAGCTAGTGCGAAGGTTGGAAGCATCAGAGGATAAGATCATGTGTGCTAACAAACATTGGCTTGATCACATCATAGGAGGGTTTGCTACTGAACTCGCAGTTGACACCTCAGTCAACTATAGGGAGGCAGAGCAACGCTTTTTCAAAGGACTGCAAGGTAAGTACATAGAGTCTCTGAATACTTGGATTAAAATGTTGTTGTGTGAAAAATAGGTTATGTAGCTACCTTGATGTTTGGGACTACACAAAGTAGAAAAAGTTATAGAAATGAAGGAAATAAGGGTCCAGAGTATAGCCCCTTGATTTCACCTCCACGAGGGGATGAAGAAGGGATAGCGAGGGTTTCTCTGTGAAGTGCTATTCAATTGATAAGCCAAGGATTCCCACGAATACCACCTTCACCCACGCTGCCTCTGTCTTCACCACCATCGCCTCCAACTTCACCAGTACCACCTCCACCTCCTCCATGATTCAGTATGGAAAATACAATGAAGTTAGCTATGTTCAAAGGCTTGGGAAATGAGGACCTAGACCAATTCTAGTTCATTGTGAGGGCTGTATGGGAAGCTCAATTTGTTATAGATGATCATATAAAGAAGGCAACACTGGTTAGTGCTCTGCAATATCACGCACTAACCTGGTACATTAAGTACTCTAATGATAACCTGAATGCTAGAGTAGTGGACATCCAAGCAGCACTAAATAGGGAATTTAGCATGCCTAAGTTTGAGTCGCAGTCGATTGTGGGATTCAAAGAGATCGCTATGTGACCAGGTGAGACACCATGGGAATTGGATCAAAGATTGAAGTATCAAATCTGCGAAGCTAATATGAATTTGACAGATGGACAACATCGCGAGTGGTTTGTGGATTCGATACTACCCCACTTAAGGAGTGCACTTTCATAGCAGAAGATAACAACTCAGGTAGAGGCCTTAGAGATTCCCATGAGACTACATGAGACTCCAATGCAAGATCCTAATATAGGAGTTTAGTAGATCCATGTGGACCTGTAGAATTTGTGCCTTGAGATGCAAAGTCTGAAGTAGGATAGGATGGTTCAACCAGAGCTACACAAAGAGGTATAGCATTTGAAATACAAGAGTTAGGGTCATGACAAATACCACTACCCGATCTTTACAAATTACCTTGCAGGAGGAGGACCAATTCCTTTAAGGCTAGAAGCTCAAGAAGGAACTAGCGCAACACCTGCTTTATGGTGCACTATCTGTTAGGTAGCCAGAAATCATGCTACAGATAATTGTCACTTGCTACAGAAGTATGTGTAAACACTGCAACAATTGTTCTGCAACTTTTGTAGATCGGTAGGACATGATGAGCTTACTTGTAGGAGCTATGAATTGATGATGGATAGAACTCCCCCTACAGGGTTTAGGCCAAAATGTGGTCCCTCGATCAAAATGGAGGGATGGTGCGGATAGGATTTCAGGGGTGCAGACAAGTTTGAGGTGGAGGAGGACTTGGTAGAGGTCGAGGACAGTTGATTTTCTATAATTGTGGAGGGCCAGGACACTTGCCCGCGAATATTGCACTAATCCAATGCAGTCGTCGTGCAAGTATTACATGTTGTTTGATCATGAAATAGAAGATTGTCCTATGCTAATGGCTAGGATATGTCACAAATGGGCACTATCGCCTCCCCCAACTCGGAACTTGCAAATGATGAGGTCTGAGCCATGCGAGGAAGATCCGAACATAAATATAGTGCTTCAGAGTGGAATCGCGACGGGAGATGACAAGGGGAAACAATCGGAAGACAATACATGGGTTTGAAAGGCCCCAGAAAAAGAGGTTGAGTTCAATTTGGAGCATGCTCGTGAAGCATTTATGGAAGCTAAGAAGAGCTTGGTTGAGGCCTCCACTTTAGGAAGCAAGGATAAACTGGAGCCGGAGATGGACCCCTCTATGCTCACAACTTTCTTGGAAACTTGTACGAAGTTATTGTGTGATAGTAAGGCTATGAAAGGGTTACACGAACTCATCAATAGGTGTATTGGGACCGCACTAGGTGAACCACGCATAGTCTGAAAGATCGATAAGTATAAGACAAGGAGGGGCGTGAAATGAGACTCACCGCACAGATCAGAGAATACGAAATGGATCAAGTCATTCTGGATTTGGCATCAGATGCGAATGTTCTATCGAAACTGACATGGGAGTGAATGGGGATACCTGTGCTGCAAGGATCTCTAATTCAGCAAAGGATGGCCAATCAGTAGAAAATCATACTGATGGGGCTCCTGTAGGGACTAACCATGGATATTGAGGGAGCGAGGGCGCTGGAAGATTTTGAAGTAATAGATATTGTTGATGATAGCAATCCCTACCCTGTGCTCCTAGGAATTGACTGGGCCACTGATATGAATGGGGTAATCAATATGAAGAAGCGAAAGATGATCTTTGAGAAGAAATCACTGCACATAATAATACCCCTGGATCCTACTGAAGGATCATGCTATACGGAACCAGTTCACGATTATGAGAGTTATGATGATTTGGATTGCATCTATAAGATAACAGCGCAAGAGCAAGACTAGGTGAATTCCCATGGTAGATGGGTAGATTACATGGGATGATGAGAGTTCCTACACTTCACATTCTGACGAAGAAAGAGAACGATGGCAGAATCGGTTACATGAAGTAACTATGCTATTGCAACATGATGACCCAATCCCTGCACTATGTGTATTTAGAGGTAAGAGCTCTACCTAGCTATGATAGTCTAAATGAGGTAGATGTCTTTTTGGATGCATTTGAAAGGGAGGTGCCAGAAAAACAATGCTTCTAAGCCTTGGTTTGGGCACTATGCGCTATGCCTGCAAGATGGTGGAGTATGCACAAGGGAAGTTTTGATGATTGGCGTGAATGTAGGAGGATGACGAGAGCATGATTTGGGAAGCCTAGGATGTGACTGACAGATAAGTAAGATGGGATGAATGATACACATGTGCATTTGGTAAAATGGATGGAGGCCTATGGAAAAGAACCATAACCTGAATGGGTGCACCTATTCAGTCATACCCTGGATGTTATCCCAATGAATTGGTATATAGAAATAGAGCTCTGCCATGGGATAGGTGTGGAATATCCTACACAAAGGATTCATGATGAAATTTATTTTTGAGGATGGGTTTGACGGTATTGATGAAGTGTTAGAAGAGATGAAAACAGCCATCTTTAGGATACCACAAGGTCCTTTAGACCTAACGTAGCCTGGATGGGCTACTCAACTGAGTCATGCACTAGAATGTTATAATGTAACTACTGAAGAGGAGGATGAGGGTCCACGGAAGATTAAAAATTCGGAAACAGAGGGCCACCTTGTTTGCTTATAGTTTATGGAACCTTATAAAAAATCATTCCTTTGGGGTCATGAACTCAAATCAAAATACTGAGGAAATAGATCCATTATTAATTAGTATAGGGATTGTTGGCTTGATGGGCCCTGACCCAGGTTCAAAGTTAGTTGTTCCAACCAACAAAACCCTAAGTTGTTGGCCCTTTCAGAAACAAGCCGCATAACGTAGGCTGCAGTATCACCTGCAGTAGTATTGGGGGAGGATAGAACCAGGTTTCTGCATCTAGAGGCTTGTGTGATGGGTTCTTGCGTCTGCTAGTGTTGGGCACGGGATCACCCAAGGGAAATTTTGGGGTCAAAATCCCATATTTTGGTCATAATTTTGTAATCCAAGTGTAAATACTCTGCATTTTGTGATCACAGAGCATGTAGATGTTAAAGAGTCATAAGGTTGTACACCATTATTTTGGAAATTTATTGTCGGCTGTAGAAGATCTACCCATGGTCCGCGAGCTAAGCTCTAAGTAGTTAGAAGAATGAATCAATCAAGCAAGATCAAACATGTATGAGAGATAGCTCTAAAGTAGAAGTCTATGTCTTGGGTCATAGCGTAGGTAGAGGCTTTACAGCTGAGTGCACAGAGGCCTAGACGTCCACAGCTGAGTGCACAGGGTGGCTCAAGTTTGTAATTGTTCAAAATTATCAATAAAGGGAAGTATTCTACAATTTTTGCGTCTTTATTTCCTGTTTATGCATCTTGTTATATTGAGTATGAATTTCACTTATAATTCTTATATGATGTGTGAATATATGTAATTGTGGTGGATAAGTGAATGCAAGTAAGAACATCTGTTACACAAAGCTAACTAAGATTTGTTAATAAGATAAATAAGACACTTAGCCTAGTTGGGGAAATATCATAGTTTGCTGACCTAGCAGTGTGAAAGTATATCAATCCCTGGTTAGGGCTACGCGAAAACATTGTACCCTTTCACGAAGGTACTGAAGGGTGGAACAAAGGCCTAAGCAACCTGCATGAAGGTAGGTATACCTAGAATAAACTGACATCGCATCCATCTCAACATCGAGGAAACTTGGTTCCAACATCCCCCCATACTTCTTTGGGTGAGACTTCACTCCGTGCTCCGTAGGCTGATGCCGAAAGGATCAGTAATGTAGGGATTTGTTTGGCTAAATTAATGTTGAACCTGGATCAAGCCCCCTCAAGCCAACAAATGGTTCCATTGCCAAGACTAGAATCCGCATAAGTGATCCGGATTTAAACAGGAACGCAATAAAATACAGAGATAACCATATACACAAAGATGCAGCGGAAACAATACTTCATTTCATTAATAGAAAATACCGAAATATGCTTACAACCAGAAATGGAAATAAACCAGCTAGGGCGATGGTAGCTTATCTATGAGAAGAGATGTGTCGGCTACATGCCTCTGAACTGTTTCGAACTGTGTTACAATGAGGCTCGAAGGCCTATTTATTGTTGAGAAACAATGGAAAAACCTTCACATTCCAAAATCTAACCCTAGAAGATGAAACGCCAAATTGTGGGCCCCGTTTTGGGTAAATTAGTACATCCATTTCCCGGGGTCGTAACTTTGGCATACGATCTCAGTTTGACGCGTATGATAGCTCGTTAGAAAGATCTATCTGAGAACTACCACTTTGGGAAGGGAAACATAGGTCCATGGACCCATGTTGCCCCCAGATTTCCCAAAAAATGTCGTTTAGGGCCTCAAACTGACACTGGAAGTTTAGGACCCCAAAAAAACTACTAAAAATAGTAAATTGTGCTACAATTACGGAAACTGAAAAACTGAAAGAGACAGTTGAGGGGGTCCAAATGGGATAGGTGGGTGGCCACCAACATCCACCTGGATCAGTCATCTACAAGTTGGTCATCATCGTCATCATAAAAATCTGAAAAGATGAATGACAAGTTTAAGGAGGTAATTAGTATCTCAATTACCATTCCTTTCATTTATGTGCATAACACTTCTTTTGCAGTGTTTAAGCAACATACCAAAGGCATAGGCATGAAGTTGCTTTCCAAGATTGGTTATGAAGGTGGAGGCCTTGACATGAATGGCCAAGGTATTACCAATCTAATTATGGCTGAGGAGAGATTGAAGTATCAGAGATTGGGATATGGTTGAAGGGATTTTGGAGAATGCTCCAAACGGATTGAGGAGCATTAACCATCTGGGGATGAGATGTCACAACCTTGTGACAATGTTCATTCATCTCCAAAGAAACATGAATACTTGAAGGAACCTTGCATGGAATCGTCCACTCCACTTCGTCAAAGTTGCATCCCTAGAGACAAGTATAACTCTCATGGGTGTTTTCCAATGCGTCAAAATTTTGAATATTTTTGGAATAAGTACCCCAGTACATTTTGTGATGCATTTGACCATTATGTGGTTGTATGTGAGCATCATATGATAATGGTTAAAAGAATGAATCAAATTCTAGGCATCAAGCATAATGACTCTCCTTCACATGATAGACTTCTATGCCGACAAACAAAAGAAAGTTATTCTGTACTCATTGCAAGATGCATGGGCATGACATTGAACAATGTTGGAAGTTACATCAAGAGCTTTGTTCAAAGAAAGGTAAGGATATTGTGCAACATAATGAAAGAGGTGGCAAAGAGGAATCATAACAATCCTAAGCAACCTTCAAGGCAAAGATGATGCAAGAAAATAACCCATAATCCTAGGAGAGGCAAAGTTTGGGTATACTTATTATAAAGTTTCTTTGTAAATTTTGTAATTACTTGTTTAAGTATTTTTGTAAGTGAACAATCATTGTCACTATGTTCAACAAGTAGATGTTTTTCATTGATGTATGTATTGGCTTATTTATAGTCCACATGTTCAAGTACTTTTGTGAATGTACAAGATTGTCGTTCAAAGTTGTCTACAAGTTTGTCATGTATTCACTAATACAACTATTCAATATGAAACTTGCGTGAATAAAATCTCTATTTTTAATATCGTACATCATAACTATGTTTTGTAGGTAAGGCCAATTATATCATGGAAAAATTTGCAGCAATGTATTTTTGATGTACAAGCTTAGTTTGAAGATGTTAAGGCAAGTTTATGTTGTTTCTGAATTCCTAGATGGAATCAAGTTTGTCTTCAACATTTTAACTTCAAGATGAAGTGTTTTTGAGCCACGTAAAGATGAGATTAAAGAGAATGTTCAGATTCCACTCATCAATATTTTTATTCTTGCATCAACAATAAGAATGTTGGCTCAATTCTTAACAGGACAATAGGTCTTCATGAATAACATAGGTGAAGTGCCTTGATTGGGGCTTGAAGGGAACTAATTGAAAAGTATGCATTTTGGATTGATATTTTGGATGTTTTTGAGTTCCAGCCTCTTTATATTGACTAGGGAAGTAAGATTTTGGAGTCCAAAAGTTCCTAGTGGGGAGGTGTGATCAAGTGATCAATTTTTAACTCAAACATAAAAGTGCCCATAAAGTCTTGAAACTAATGCCAAATTGAAGTGCTTGTTGTTCTAAATTCAACGATGTTCATTTCACCTCAATCCGACACCATATGCTCAAGTTATCATGTTCTGATAATTTTCCCAAACATCTAAAACTTTAGCAAGTCTATTGACTGGGTGATTGTATGGTGAGTCAGCATGGTGACTGTGCAGGGTGATATTGAACCACAAGTTGACACTTGGCATCCTCTAGTTCATTGGTTTTTGGGTGCATTTGATTGGTTTGTGGTGGACCAGTAATATGGTGCCACAGGGCCCAATCATGGGTTGCCACATGGAACCCCAAGGGTCATGTAAAATAAAGGTTATGGAAGGAGTGAGGTTTAGGTGGTTCGAACTCTCAACCTCCCACTTCACAATAGTGCACCTTACCAACTGTCCTAGAAGTGGTTCTTATTACACTATCAGCAAAACACATATTTAAATTTTAATTTGGCACCTATTGGGGGAAGGGGTCGGGTTTCCAGCCCCAACCCCCGATCATGATGGTGTCATATGCCCTTGGCGCAAAGGGTTTAGAGCTAGTGGAAGAGAGGGCTAATCCATAGGCCCAACACTTGGTTCCGTCGAACGCCATGAGACCATGGTACAGTGGTGGAGAGGGCTTGGGGTTCGGCCTAGCCTAAGGTCATGACCTTGGTACGATACCACAGGCTCCAGGGTAAGGCACTAGTATGGAGGGGCTAACTCTTAAGCCCGACCCTAGTCACGACTCCAGCATACGACCAAAAAACAGAGTTTTGGGTGCTCATAGGTAGGTGCTACGAAGTGGGGGACAACGTCAGGGTTATATGTCACTTACAAGACCACGCTCCAGAAGCCAAGGGACTCGACGAAAGGGAGGGAGGTTAGCCCGACCCTTGGTCCTGTGGCACCCAACAGCACTACGCCCCTGTGTTTAGGTTCTTAACCAGTGGGGGCGAGCATTAAGTCCCAACCCTTAGCCCTATGTGGCTCATGTGGCTGTGATTTTCGGAGTTAAGGGGTTAGAGGAAAATTTAATGATCCTACAAAATGCATCGATGGAGGGTGGAATTTCCACTTCATTAGTGAAAAATAAGGTGAATTTGTAGAACAGTTAGATTGCTGGTCGAGCTTGTAACAATTAAAAGTAAAATTCATATGGAGCTTTAGAGAGCCATAGATTTTGGAGTTTTTGGCCAAATTGAGCTCAGAAAGATGTCTTTAGATGTTTTGAATCTATTGGTAATCTCTAATTTCTAATTTGAGAACATCTAATTAGTCCTTTTTTTAGGTTTGAGACTAAATGTGTATGGATCAATCAGGGTTCGGAAGCAGTTCTGGAAGCTGTTTGGGAATGGAGTAGGCCTTGTAGGGGATTTCTCATATTCAAAAGTCTACTACAATAGCTGTAACTTGCAGGTTTAGGTCAAGTTCAGTTTTCTCATTATGTTATGTTGAAGGAAGTTTTTTTATGTGCTTCAATGTGGAATTGAAGAGCTCACATGCTCATTTTATCTCATTTCAATTGGAGTATGACATCTTTGTAGGATATGCTTTGAGTTGCTGTTATTTGTGAGAGTTCTTTGTAGGAGAACATTACCTTGCAGGGGTAATAGCCACTTGTTTATCATCAACTAACTATTTATGTACTCCAATATTTCTACTAAATATATGAGTGGTCTAGCTATGTTGGCAGACCTAGAGATGTAGCCCAAGAGGAGTGAACTCCGCCAACAAATCTTTTGTTATCTCTTCATTATGTTTGCATGAGTTATATGTTGTTATGTTGCTTATATTAAGTTACATGTGAGGACTAATTCATGACTTAAAGAGACATTGGAAAAACATGTTTGTTCAAGACCCATTTTACCTTACAAAACATCAACGCGGTCCTATTTTTGTTTTTGTTTGATTTTGGAAAAGAGGAAGAAATCACCTACTCCAATCTCAGATCATTTCTAGAGTTCATAGATATAATATTCTTGTTAGAAATTTTGAATTATTTTTGATAAGTTGTAAGTATCCCTTAGAAATATTGAATTAAGAGGGAGCCTTCACCATTTTACCAAAAGAATAAGTATATTGTTCTTTGTTTCATATTTCACGTATGATTTCCTCCACATATCTAGATTTGTTTGTAGTGCATACTAATAATCCTCCCTTTATATTTTTCCTTAGTAGGAAAGATTGTAGAATACACCCAGGTTATGGAGGAAACTTTAAAAGAAAGACTTGAATCATAAGGAATCCCTTAAAGAAAAGGATGTCCTACAAGGTTTGTTAAAGAACAAATCAAGGTATGTTTGATTTGATTTAACTCGTTTCATATAAGAAGGGTATGATTATTCTTCATTTGAAATTTGATTTATATTACTCTCTTATGTCTAGGGTTTTGAATCATAAAGATTCTTATTAGGGTGATTAATCAATTAGATTGAATCTACCTTTGTTATACTATCTCTTTTCATTTGATCATTTTTGTGAAACCCAAACCTTTAGGGTTCATTGTAAAACCCTAACATTTTTTATGCTAAGGGCATGTCAATGTTAATAATGAAACCTCAGTCTACTTAGAGGTTGTTAATAAAGTGTAGAACATATGATGAAATCCTATTCTCTTGATGTTTAGGGTTTTGATAATGGTAAAAATCCTAGTCCTTTAGGGTTTGTTGTTAATGTCTAGGTTATAAACCAATACCCTATATATTTAATGTTTGATAGGGGTTTATGACAAAACCCTTGTAGTAAGTAATATAAGATCCTAGAAATGAATCTCTAGGTTTATGTGCTTCCATATGATCGAAACCCTAGCCTGGTGAAAATTGTTGTACATCTAATTTTTGGAGTTTAATATCTGCATCTAGGGTTTACAATAATATCGTAGTAAGAAATTGATATAATGAAATAATAATCCTAGATATGTATATGCTAATATGTTAACTTAATTGTTGATTATTTAGTTTTTCTAGTGAAATCTAGGGTTACTAACAAAACCCTACTAGATTTTGACATAATATTGAAGCCCTAGATGAATAGTTCTATGATTGGATTGATATCTTAATCGAGTTGACTATATCTAAGGCTTTGATCAGTAAACTGTTGTGGATATTCCACTAGACAGTTCGCCACAACAAATCTGATAATATTATACTAAAAATATGAGATTCTACACTATTACAGTTTCATTTAATTTCTAGATCTGTAAAATTAACTGTAATTAGTGCATGCATGTAAAAGTAAATCAAGCAGAAAAGTAGAGAATGAAAAAATAATCTCACACACACATAATACACAAGATATTCTCTATGGGAAACCCTTTCGGGAGAAAACCCAGCTGGAAGGTGAGGTCGCTCCGCTCTCTTTCTCTATCTGGAAATATGGTTGCAAATATAAAGAAGTAATGTCTGTGGCCCGTGAACTGCTACTGTGCACAGATCCTCTCTGTGTGATCTACCTCCTATCTCTCATGGCTATCTTTTCTCAACTATGGAACAAAATTCTCTCGAAAGAATGGAATGCCTATTCCTCCTGGTGGCCTGGTTATAACACAGGCAGATAGCCTACTAGTGGTTAAGTTTGACTACGTCAACTCTTAACTAGAGTTACAAAATAGACTCTTCTAGAGTCTTTTACATTACAAACATGTGGCTAGCCCATTTTTCATGAATAATGGGGGCTGATGCGACATCTTCCCGAACTATACGTGTGAAAACAGAAAGGTCAACTTCTGAGTGGCATAACTTTTTCATACAAACTCTGATTGAAATGATTCTTCTGCCATTGGAAATATTTTTGTGTGTATAATAGCATGAAAATGTGTTATGCCTTGGAAATAAATTTTTACCCCCAAAAAACATCGTTTGATGCCTCAAAACGATCTCAAAAGGTTTCAGACCCTATTTCACCAAACTATGTCCCACTGGTAAAAATGATCTTGTGAGTTGATTGCTCCACTTTTTCCACTCCAAATGCATCGATATGGATGAAAAATAATATAATGATCCAATTCATATTAGGATTTAAGTCTTGATGATAGAGTCTAGGGTTCGTGACAAAACCCTTGCAAAGTTGTTGAAGTCTAGAATATAAAAGATGTAACCCTTACTGATTATGAACCTAACTAGGTTTAAGTTTTGATGTCTAAATCTGATTATTTTGATACTTCCATTATTTTGATATAATTGACTTCATGCTTTTGTATATTTGTACTTGGTTATACTTTGAAGATTTGCATGTACACAATCTTCAAGATATTGAAGATGTTCATAATTGAAGATAACTTAGTGATGATGACAGATAACCTTGTTGCTATAAAAAAAAAAAAGAATGAAGTTCCTAAAGAAATGAAGCCTTGAAAGGTTGAAGTTTCTTTGATATTATAAAAGAAGAAAGTTGTCAATCTCCCTAAATTTTGGATAGAAGAAAAGGTATATCTTTCTGTTAAGAGGGAGGGAATATTATGACAGTCATAGTAAATACCTTGAAGAAAGAATGAAACCAAAGAATGAATGAAAGTACTACAAATGTATGTTCGTGATTCATGAAGTTGCAAAAGACTTAAGAAATACTAAGGCTATATTTGGTGTTGTTGAAGAAGTGAAAGAAGAAAGCTTTCGACAGGATGTATTTGGATAATTTGATGCATCAAAACGAATAAGGACCTTGAAGGTTTGTGTTTACTTGTATATATTTGAAAGTTTATTACTAATTGGGGTTGTGATTGTGCAAGATCTCTCTGTAAGAAGGTTGAACATTTTGAAACATGCTTGGACTGATGTGTAGATTTTTACTGTAGATTCAATATCTTATGTGATTTGCTAAAATACAAGACAAGAATCTACTCTACTCTTCAGCGGAAACCAAAGTTGATTGATGAAAACAATAAGTAGAAAAGGAAGAATATTAATCGCACATAACACTGTTTCTCTCGGGAAAGCAACTGCTAAAAACCTTGACTATCTATATTGCATTAACTAGAAGATTTGAGAAGAAAATACAATGCTTGTTCAACTAGAACAATTCATGTACAAGTACAATCTCTCTCTCTACTTCCTAGGCAAGCCTTGGATGAATACAATATTCTTTGCTCAATCTTGAGCTCAACCTGCACAAGTATTTCCTATCCTCTGCCTGATTGAATTCCTTTGGCCAGCGCTTAGCCAAATTCCTAGCCTTCCAAGTCCCTGCTTCCTTGTGCTATGCTGATAGAATTAGCTCGTATTTAATTGGGAAATTCTACACCCATGACTGCACAATCCATCCATAGGCCCTCAAATGATTACATGCACCATATGTACAACTCGGAAAATTATACAACTAATAGTACACTGTCCCCGAACTCTAATCTCAACGGGTCTTCCTTTTAATTGACATTCATGAGTTATTTATGAGTGAATCTTCAGTTAACTGGTGTGGTACTAGTGATGAATTGGTGCACTACTCCACTACTAGACCTCTACTAGTTCCTCCAATAATTAGAACTAGTTTAACTAACTATAACTCAGTTAGACTGAGTTATCTAATTACAACTCAAAAGAACTCAACTTGGGCCCCTAAAATTTAAGGATCACTCTACATGTCTTTAGATAGACTTCCAACTCAAATTTCATAAGTCAATTAAGTCAATTTAACTTAATTAACTATTACAAGTTGCTATGAGAATATAACTACATTTTAATTCATAATTTAATTCAAGGACAAATTAAATTGGAATTTCTAGATGCTATTTTTAACATTTCTTGTTGTTATTTTCAACACTCCCTCTCAACAAGAAAGGAATTCAACTCTATCTTGATCCAGTACCTTTGGAATGTTCTGCATGCAACACTTCTCTCTAGTGTTGTTGCTACCGCAACTTCTGAAAATGAAAAAGCATCCAAACTGAATCAGTATGATGCATCTGTTATCAAAGTCTTTGACTGCTACTAGCTCTACCTTTGTTGACTGAAATCTTTGTGCTTCTGTTGACTCTGCCTCTGTTCCATCTGCGTTGTTCTCAACTCTACTTTGTGCTCTTCAGTATCTAACTGTTGCTAGCCTCTACTTCTGTTCCATCTGCACTGCTGTCAACTTTGCTTTGCGCTCTCCATTATCTAACTGTTGCTAGCCTCTGCCTCTATCACTTTCATAACTGACTACATCAACCTCCACTGATCCATCTTTCTACTATGTACTTTGGGCTCCCGTAGCAAGGTAGTGATCCATGAGACAAAACATCTCAATGGAACCTGCCCAATTTTTGCACTCTTCGGACCATTACTTCACATCGCCCCACCTCTCACCTAGAGGTATGGCTACATGTGCTTCCTCTACCCACTTGGCTCGAAATTTCCCCTATTGGAGGTATCTGCTTGAGTGGATGCCTCCACTTAGTCTCCTCTCTGCTTCTCGAGTTGTAGTTTCTCCAAAAATTTCTGAGGCTGCTTCTTCTATGCTTGAGTGGATCTCTCCACTTGGTCTCCTCTCTGCTTCTCTAATTGTGGTTGCTCCACAACTTTTTGAGACTGCTTTTGAGGCTGCTTCTAGGGCTGCATGTTGAGAGGTAATTAATTCTCCCTTTCAATCACCAAGTCTCTAACCTTTGCCTTGCTCCTCAAGGCTTTGCATGCATCTTCGAACTCGAGAGCATATAGGTTCTTGACTTGCACACCAATCTGTTTCACCTGTCCTGTGGCAATGTGTTTAAGGAAAACCTTTCCCTTACTAAAAATCACATATTAGCCATGGTCTTCCAATACCGCGACGAAAGCGAGATTCTTCTTTAGTCCTAGAACATTCATCACATCTTTGACTATGAGATGGGAGCCAAACTCCCTCTAAAAGGTAATTGTATCGATCCCAGTAGCGTTATACCTCCCATCATCTCCAAACTCTATGTTCTGCTTGAGGTATTTCTCCTCAAAATCACTAAAGAGATCTCTATTCCCCATCATATGGAACGAGGCACCACCATCGAGATACCACATGCTTCCCATTACAGTGTTGGTCATGCATGCAATGAGAGTGAAATCAATTTGAATTGTGAAGCTAAAGCTTCACTTGCTACTGCAACTGCAGGCTCCTCCTGGCTTGCTTTCTTTTGTGGGCAATTCTTGGAAAAGTTCCCGTACTCATGACAGTGAAAGCACTTGACTTTCGACAAGTCCTTCTTCTTGCCGCCCTCATCACCTTGGGAATTCTTTCCCTTGGCTTTCTTTTCTTTGCTGACTAATGCAAATTCCTCTTCCACTTCTTTGGAAGAGGTCGCGTCTCTAGTGTTCCACCAAATCTCTTCCTATACCAAATCCGACCACAGCCATTCCCAATATGTTAGCTTCTCCCTCTCATTAACAAAGTCCTGGTAACTATGCCAGCCCTTGGGAAGTCCTAGAAGAGCTAGGCTCACCATATCGTCTTCGGCAATAGTAATCTCGACACTTCCAATCTCATCCTGACAATGGGTGAACTTGGTCAAGTACTTCGGAATTGAGTCGCCCTTCTCCATCTTGATCTTTCTGAGTTTATCCTTAAGTTCCAACTTCCTATGGTCACTGTTATTTTGAAACAGGTCCATCAATGGCTTCCACATAGAATATGGAGTACCCTTAACATGGAGACTCGAGACAATGTGGTCTTGAACTCCTTCCAGGATAATTCTTCTCACTTTTGCCACATACTTTATCCATTCAACCAGATCTTTAGCATTCGATTTTGGAGGCTTAAGAATGTCATGATCTATGAATTCCTTGAGGACATTGTCTTCTAACACTGCCTCCATCCTGTCCTTCCAAGCTATGTAATTCATTATTCCCTCCAAGGCATACTCAAGTCGCAAACCGTAGAATGACATATTATTGCTCTAAAGTATGAACTTGCAAAATTAATTTTCAGCTGCATAACAAACTCGAATTATTCTCTTCTATATTGTCTTCAGCTCTGATACCATGTAGATTTTTATTATAGAGTCAACAACTTATGTGATTTGCTAAAACACAAGACAAGAATCTACTCTACTCTTCAGTAGAAACCACAATTGACCGATGAAAACAATAAGCAGAAAAGGAAGAATATCAATCGAACATAACACAATATTTCTCAGGGAAAAATAACTGCTAAAAACCTCGATTATCTATATTTTATTAACTAGAAGATCTGAGAAGAAAATAAAATGCTTTTTCAACCAGAACAATTCATGCACAAGTACAATTTATCTCTTTGCTTCCTTGGCAAGCCTGGGATGAATACAATATACACTGCACAACCTTGAGCTCAACCTGCACAAGTATTTCCTATCTTCTCCCTGATTGACTTCCTTTGGCCAACACTTATCCAAATTCCTAGCCTTCCAAGCCCCTACTTCCTTGCATTGTGTTGATAGAATTAGCCCGTATTTAATTGGGAAATTCTCCACCCATGGCTGCGCAATCCATCCATAGGCCCTCAACTGATTGCATATGCCATCTGTACAACTCAGAAAATTATACAATTGATAATATACTATCCCTGAACTCTAATCTCAATTGGTTCTTCCTATGAAATGACATGCATGAGTTATTTATGAGTGAATCTTAAGTTAACTGGTGTGGTATTAGTGATGCATTGGTGCACTACTCCACTACTAGACATCTACTAGTTCCTTCAACAATTAGAACTAGTTTAACTGACTATAACTCGGTTAGACTAAGTTATCTAATTACAACTCAAAAGAACTCAACCTAGGCCCCTAAAATTTAGGGATCACTCTACATGACTCTAGATATACTTCCAACTCAAGTTTCCTAAGTCAATTAAGTCAATTTAACTTAATTAACTATTACAAGTTGCTATGAGAATATAATTACAATTTAATTCAAGAACAAATTAAAATGGAATTTCTAGATGTTATTTTTAACATTTCTTGCTGTCAATTTCAACATGATGGACATATCTGATTTAGTCAATAGGGAAATATGAAAGCTTCTTGGGGTGACATCTAGCTGACCTATGATAATGTCTATATCCCAAAGTAGGGAGGGTGGCGTTGGTCTTGGAGCTTCGACCTTGGATACACACCTAGATCTTTGGGTTGGTGTTAGAGCTTAAAAGCCTGATGGTACCTAGAGTGGCTAAAGCTTGAGTACACCTTAGTCCCACTGCATTAGAATACCCTGGATAGATATCTAATCTGTAGCACTATATGTGTTGTGACTCTTCATATAGCATATTATTTTGAGATCTTCCATGTACCTTTGAATATATGTAATTATGAACACCTCCCTAGTAAAGAGGGAGTGTTGAAAAATGTAATTAATGTTAGTCTTCATAATTGTATTTGATTCATGATGTGATATATTTGTTAAAAGAAAGAAAAATAAATTTTATTATGAAAGAAAATTATTTATTAAGCACAGGTTTCATGCTTTATTATTTTATTTCTGTTTCAAAGCCTCCATTGTAGGCTTCTAAGGTTTATGTCAACAGTCCTTGTCCTTATTATCAAGTAAAAGACCCTTCTTGGGCTTTATCTATCAAGAAAGAAAATTGATTTTGATGTAAAATCCTAAAGTGATGCAACCTTTCGAACGAACTCTACGAAAACCGAGCAAAATCTACTAAATAGACCCTCTAGTTGGGGTCTTGAGAACCCGTCCCTTATCTAGCTACCGCCCAGGTCATAGCTACGTGAGGTTAGTTCAATACCTACTTATTGGATGATTTCTACCCAATTCGCATAGCCTCCCAAAGACGGCTCTAGAAACTAACCCTATCGGGCTAACTAAGGTGAGCTCAGTTCACGTTATTGGCCACTTCTTGTTGCCATACCCTAGTGGGAGCACCTTACACAGTCTCCCATCCACCCTCTCACTACAAACCGGTCCACTATCTGGAAGTCATCACCTCCGTGGAGAGGTAAGGGTAATAGGGGTTACTTTCTTTTCCGCGGGAAGCTGGCTGGCCCAAACCATAGCCATGCCAGGCCAAATAACCCTACAGTGAGGGGACCTCAGAAGGAGGGGAATATGATGGCTCTTACTTTCTCACTTGCTTTCTTTTCTTTTGTTGGACATAGCAGGACTCGAACCATGCGACATTAAGGCTCTACCGTTGAGCTATATGCCCCTTCCATACACCTTTCTTGCTTGCTTGATTGTTGGTGACGTTGGTGCCATTGAGATTGCTTGATTGCTTCTGGCTTGCTTGATCGTTGGTCACGTTAGTCATGTTGGTGCCATTGATTGTTTATGGCTTGCTTGATTACTTTTTTCTTGATTTGATATCTAAAGATTGCATGGATTTCTTATGAGTCATTTATGCCTCCTCCACCAAGTTAGCCTCAAGGAAGACAAGTTGGCCTAATTGAGAAGCATAATCCACTATATAAAGGCAACAAATCGATCTCGTTTGGAACATATCTCAAGCAAGTTCGATCTATAGTAACTAGAGGAAGAAAATGAGAGAGAAATCCCTAAGAAGAAGGAGAAAACCCCAGCGAAGAAGAAGGAAGCCTTTGTAAAGAAAAAGAAGTCTAATTTTCTCTCTATATTGCCACACATGTGAAGTTTTTGAGTCGCTGGGAGGGCTAAAATTTCAGAACTGCATTAGGGACCAAAATTCTAGAAGACGAGGGTCGAAATTCTGTGTTATTGCTAGGCTGAAGCTGGTAGAAAAAAATAAACTATTGAAGTTTGCATAATCATCTTGGAAAGTTGACTTGGTGGAGGAGGAAGGTCTTTTGGTTAGGTTTAAGGTTTTGGTTCGTCTCAATTTGATTTGAATCTATTAGTGGAAGAGTTTCACTGGGTTTTCCCTTGTATAGGGGTTTTAGCCCTGCCTGAGTGCCTACTTCTGATGTCATTGATCTTCATGCTTTTTTATTTGATGATTTCTTCATGAGAAGAAGGTAAAAGAAGAACATAAAGAAAGTTAATAAGAATACAAGAATATCACAAGTAATTGTCAACATAAGAAAATATTTCTTCTTTCATATTTTCTAACACTTGTCAGGCATTTTCATGCTATAAAACGAAGTCTAGAAGTCATAAAACTTACAAGGTGGTGGAAAGTTTAAAATGATGCAAAGAAAGATCAAGTTCAAGGGATACTCATGAAAACATTTAATGTTAGTAAACTAATGCTAGCATTAGTTTATTTGTGAAAAATGTTAATCAAAATGTAACTTATAACATAAGATATATGGGTTGAAGAATTAGATATCTATCTCGGGAAGAGGTTAAATAAAGTCTCAAACTTAAACATAAGGTATAACGTGAAATGCAATATGTGATTTCAACAAAACTTTAATTTAAACAATGATATATCATTATTTTTGTAACTAGTTAATTAAAAAACAAAAATAGAATACTGTAGTCTTTACAACCCAAAGAGGAAAGACTTATAACATTGTAAAGGGACTAACAACATTGTAAAAACAGTTGATTCTTAAAGAGAAAACAAGATACTCCAAAAGAGCAATTACACCAAAAATCAAAATCAAAATTCTCTCCTTAAACTGTTGGTCAAAATATAAGACATCATAGCCATCACATCACCATAAAAAACAATAAAATACATACAAATTAGAAACCAAGAGTGGTGGTGTTGCAAATTGCTACTTTCCAATGAAGGATTGAAGCTCTGTATTATTCCTTTTGCAGACTCTATATTATTCCATTTTGAGGTAGTCTAACTAGATTGTTTTTTGCCCTGAAAATCATGGAAATTCTGGTAATATTTTGATAAATTATGGTAGGGATTTTTGTAAATCCAGGTTACCGCTCTCAAACTTTAAGATTTTGGGTAATCCAGAGGTTTTTGATGGTGCTTAATCTATTTCCACCATCAGAAACATGATTTAAACACTGCTTCTGCAAAATTTGTTGATTTTTTTTATTGCCTGGATTCTTGCCACTTTTGATCATACGAGCAATTCCTCCGCCTTGGTAGACTTGTAACCAGGCGGAGAAATTCCCCGGATAATCTGTCGGCCGGTAAATTTCCGACTCTAACTGCCTGCCATTCCTCTGCCCCTTCGAGGTCAATCTCTCCGTACTCAGATTTTGGCGATCCGATGTCTAATCACAACATATGCATCTTGTCACTGTAGTTCTACTTGATGCCCATCACATAAGCCATCCATCCATTGAACATCCCGTCGTGCATTCCCGCAAATTTGAATTTTGAATTTAAAATTTTGAAGTCACCAGATCGCGCCCATTGCGCCCTCCAGCAGGAGACCTCCTGAAGCCTGTAGTTGCCAGGAAGCACCTCTTCAAGCGAGGACAACAACGGTGGAAAATGCAGCTACACAAAACAGAGATCTCATTGCAAACGCTCATTTAATGAAAGTGGAAACGTGGAAGAGGGAATGCCAAGGACTGCAATGGAAAGCAGAAAACTCATCCACAAGAAAATCAAATGAACAAGAAGTTAACTTTCATCAATTCCAACTCACTACACGGATCGATTCACATCAGCAACTCCAAGTCACTACACGGATCGATTCAAATCATCAACTCTGATTTTGCTACAAATTATTGCCGCCACCTGCAATTTAACTTGTAAAACAAATAACTAAAGGCGTAATAAATTATCTTTTTCTGGTTTTACTACAAGCTATTGGGCCTTCTCTGATTTATCAATGAAATTTGGGCCTTCTCTGATTTATCAATGAAATTTGCAAAGTCTTGCAAGGAGTTTTGGGGCTTCTCTGATTTATCAATGAAATTTGCAAACTCTTACAAAGAGTTTTGTGATTCGTCAGTAAATTAAATCATTTAGATTTAGTGTAAAATATTGGTTCATTTGCACATTTCAATGTGATTTACCTGCCAAGAAGATATTGTCATCTTAAAAAGATTTTTATCTTGGATGGTTACATGTTTTCCATATAATTTATTTTTAAAATTATCTAAATGAAAATTAAAAGAAAAATTTACTATTTAAATTGTGATTTATTTGTAAAATCGCCGATCTAAACCAAATCAAGAAAACCTTTGATATCCATACGCAAGTTTTTTCTCTGAATTTTATCCGTGACTGGATCTCAGATCTCACCTTAATATAACTTTACTCGCTGCATTGATGTGAAATCGTTAAGAGAATGACTAATTCGGCCGGAAATTAGTGCGGTAAACTATTTTAGTCTGGGAAAGAAATATCGCTTTCATTTTATAACTTTTTGTCTTTCTTAATGAGCTTTAAAAAAATCTGAGTTTGCGGAAGTTTTCTCAATAATTAGGTGAAAGATAAGTTCTAATTAGCTAAGACTATTAAGAAATGGTGACCAGATATATCTCACTATTTTAGTAAATGGGTTTGAGGGAGAGGATGCAGTTAATGCTTAGAACATGATGGAATCTAGATATGTGTGGAGTTGTAGAAATTAGTTGGTAGTAAAGTAAAGTTTATGATGTATAAGTGACTCCACGAAGGATATAAGCAATTGTGGGTAGTGAAGCAATACTATGAGGTTGAAAATTTTATAAGAGAATAAAAATAATGCATCTCCAAATACATAATATCTTAGTTATGATTGGATATTACCCTAAGAAAAGCTAGTTCCAATAAAATAAATATAATAATTTAGCAAACTTTTCCTTTTGTTCGCTGAGTATTCATATTTTACAGTGAAAAAATAAATAAAATGTTAACATAACACTTTTCTTGCCTAAGCATTACATTTGTTGGCTGACTATTCATATTTTAAAGTGAAAAATTAAATAAAGTGTTAACAGAACACTTTTCTTGCCTAAGCATTACACTAACCTAATGTTGTAAGTAAGAAAAAAGAACTATCTATTGTAATATTATGCAGAAAGAAGCAATAATCTATCAAGAGAATCACCAATGTTGACGTCTTAACAAATCTTAGAAAATTGATTGGAGTTACAAAGTTTGTGGGCACCACTTAACATTTTTTGTTGTGGACACCACTTGAACAATTTTTTTTCTTTGTTCTAAAGTTTATCTAGGATGTTAGTTGCTCATGAAGTAAAATTTCTTGAGGCCCTAACATTGATAATCCACTCATTTCACCTCAACAACCATTCCATTGTCTCACATGTTTACCATATATTTCTCTTTTGAATATCTTTTCTCAGTCTATTAGAGATTCATTCTATTTCATTTGAACGGTCATTCATTTTGATAACCTATACCTTGATAAATCCAAAGTAAAAATAAATCTATACTAATATTTTTTTTGCAATTTTTTAAAAACAATACTAATATTTTTTTTGCAAATTTTTAAAATACTAATATTCAATTTTTTTTTGCAAATTTTTAAAAACAAATAAAATATAAATCCAAAATAAAATAAATAAAAAATTTCAATTTAAAGATTAATAATATTCATTTCCATATTTGATTTTGATTTGATTAATATTTTGATTTAATTATTTTAGTCAATATTCTTAGTTACATATTTTAAAATTTCTGTATTCAATCTCAAATTTATACAATACATCTAGAAATCAATAATATGTAAAACATAAGACTTATCTATTTGTTAATAAGCCTGAGCATGGTAGATTTAAAGATGTTTACCTAATTTAAGGAAAATCTGTTATCATAAAAATTTACTCTTTATATAACCGTTTCTTTGTTGCATAGCGATTTCAAATTTTCCCCGGAAATGGATCCGGATAAAATGCCCACTCCCTCTCACCAGAAGCTGTGGAGAAAATCAGTTAGGGGTCCAGTCTCACAGTGGCCGAACGTTTTAAACAATTATATATTGCAGGATCTGTATATATTGTAGGATTTATTAAATCATTTCTATGGTTTTAAACAATTCTATGGCTCCTTAGGTCTGTAAAATCTATTAAAAATCGATGGAAAGAGTGAAAATGCAGGCATGAAACTATAAATATAAATATAAATATTAACTTTGAAAGTTTGTCAGAAATTGAATTAAAAGAAGATATCTTAAAACACTTTATAATCGTGAACAGAGATCGTTGCTTTGAAATCGTGCAATCAAACAGAGTTGATGTGAATCCATCCGTGTAGTGAGTTGGAGTTGCTAAAAGCCGTAACTTCTTGTTCGGTTGATTCTCTTGTGGATGGGTTTCTTGCTTTCCAATGCATTCTTTCGCATGCCTATCTTCTAAGTTTCCACTGTCATCAAATGAGCGTTTGCTACGGGATCTCTGTTTTGTGTGGCTGCATTCTCCACCGCTGTTTTCCTCGCTTGAAGAGGTGCTTCCTGGCAACTACATGCTTAAGGAGGTCTTCTGCTGGAGGGCGCGATGTGGTGACTTCAAAATTTTAAGTTCAAAATTCAAATATGGGGAATGCACGGCGGGATGTTCCATGGATGGATGGCTTATTTGATGGGCATCCAGTAGAACTATAGTGACATAATGCGTATGTTGTGAGTAGAATTAGCTTAGCGATGGGCTGTCAGATTGCCAAGACTTAAATACGAAGAGCTTGACCTCGAAGGGGGCGAAGGAATGCCCGATCTATCCGGGCAATTCCTCCACCTGGGTAGACTTTTTTTTTCACAATTATGTTGGGCTAGTTTTAATGTAATGTAAAAATGATCTGTTTACTAACAAGATGTTGTCGTCAAGCTTTTTAAGCAGTTTAATTTCAGAAATAAAATTGTTAAAATTATATTAATTAAATTTCAGGTAAACAAACCAGCTCTGAACATCTCATCACCATGGAATAATAATGAAAATCAAGAGAACTATCTAACCATCGGTTATATTTTTTATTAAATAAGCGTGGAATCCTTTCTCATGTCATGAGGCACAATCAAGCACCTCAACCCGTTCCCCTACTTCATCACTAAAAAGAGATTAAAGTGTGCACAGGTAATGAATGAAAATGCTGCAATCATCATTCACATAATAGCGAGCAAGCGTCAAGATTGATTCTATGCTTTGAAATAGAAGGCTGTCAACTTCATGATTAAATGAGACTATAATCTACAGCAATATAAAATTGATTGCTTAACAAATGGAAAGGAGTGATAATCAATGGAATGTAGAAGATTATTGCTCGCTCACTCATAAAAATTTGCAATGTTCACATGTTCTGAGTATTGTTGCAATTTTTGCTACTGAAAAACTATTCTCTTTTTATCGATGGTGCAGTTACAATCTTTATGAAAATGACGAAACAGACTACTTTTCCATGTAGCCTTCAACGATGGATATTTAATCCTGATATCTTCTTAGAGCCCTTTGTAATTCTAGGCCTTTTGGGTAATTAGGGCTGTGATGTTTCCTTTGTCTCTTGCATGGCTTGAAAGCAATATCCTCCATGTTCCTGGCAGGAGTTGGGGAATTATTTCTCCTTAAATCATCTTCAATATCTACTTTGGGACTGACTAGAATTTATTCTGGGATCAGGTTGGATTGGGGTTGGAGCTAATGGAACAATATTTATGGGATATGTTGCATTGGGATCAGGTTGGATCACAGTTGAAGTTAATGGAATTGCACCCTTGGGACATCTTGGTCTGGAATTGGGTCACATTGGGGCTACAGTTAATAGAACTACACCCTTGGGACATGTTGATAGTATAACGATTGAAGTAAATGGAACTGTTTTTTTGGGAATAATGTTGCTTTGGAATCGGGTTGGATTTAATGGAGCCGCACCCTTGGGACATGTTAATCGGATTGGGTTTGGAGTTAATGGAACTGCATTACTAGGGTGTGTTACTCTGGGGTTGAGTTGGATTGAGCCTAGAGTTAATGGAACTGCACCCTGGGACATGTTGCTCTGTTGCAGGGGCATCAGGTCGGATAGGGGCCGGGACATGTTGCTCTGTTGCAGGGGCATCAGGTCGGATTGGGGTCGGAGTTGAGGGAACTGCACTGCTGGGACATTTCGCTCCAAGGACTCCTAACTTGTTTCCTGGGGAATTGCTATTGCATGGAGTCTCTGATGGTAACGACTGTGACACAGGTGGCGGCCCAACAACCTGTCCTGGATGCATTTGCAGAGGTAGATGTCTGACATTCTGCAATGGACGAGCCACTGATTGCATTGGTAAGGGGATGTTACTCCTTAAGTTTCTGGGAAGGGTTGGGGACTTATTTCTCATGAACTCGCTGCTGGAATTTATTCTGCGATTGGGTCGGCTTGGGGCGAGAGGTGATGGGTCTGTATTCTTGGGACCTATTGCTCTGGTATAGGGTTTGATTGGGGCCGGAGTGAATGGAACTGCACCCCCAGGAAACGTTGGCCTGACATTGGGTGGGATTGAAGCAGGAGTTAAGGGAGCTGCAGCCCTTGGAAATGTTGCTCCGGCATTAAGTCGAATTGAAGCAGGAGTTGAGGGAGCTGCACCTCCAGGAAATGTTGCTCCGACACTGGATGGCATTGGAACAGGAGTTAAGGGGGCTGCACCCCCACGAAATGCTGCTGGGACACTTGGTGGGATTGAAACCTGAGATAAGGGAGCTGCACCCCCAGGAAAAGTTGCTCCGACACTGGGTGGGGTTGAAACAGGAGTTAAGGGAGCTGCACCCCCAGGAAAAGTTGCTCTGAAATTGGGTGGGGTTGAAACAGGTATTAAGGGAGCTACATGCCCAGGAAATGTTGCTCCGACATTGGGTGGCTTTGAAACAGGAGTTAAGGGAGCTGCATTCCCAGGAAATGTTGCTCTGACATTGGGTGGAATTGAAACAGGCATTAAGGGAGCTGCACCCCAAGGAAATGTTGCTCCAACATTGTGTGGAATTGAAACAGGCGTTAAGGGAGCTGCACCCCCAGGGAATGTTGCTCCGATATTGGGTCGGATTAAAACAGGAGTTAAGGGAGCTGCACCCCTCCGGACTCCTAAATTTCTTCCTCTTGATGGCTGCCCAACACTCTGTCCTGGATGCTTTTGCAAAGGTGGTTGTCTCACATTCTGCAATGGATGAACGGTTGACTGCATTGGCAAGGAAGTGTTAAAAGGTTGCAGTTGGTGCTGTGGATTCCAAGGAAAGCATCCCACACCAGGTTGACTTAGACGAGGTTGCATATTTGGGATCACAGTCGACGAAATTGGATTGTTACTGGGTGACAATGACTGAGATATGGTATCAAGTGATGGAATAGGTGATGTTCCCAGATTTTCCAAGATATCCAAAGGAATGCCATATGAAAGCGGCCATTCAGGTACAAAATTGAGCAACTGATATCCATAAACAGTCTTTAATTGATGAGGCATCATAAGAGGTCGTGTCACAGGCACATCTGTTAAGGAGATAGAAGAGATGGAGCCAACACATGAATCTGCAGGTCTAGGCACTTGCAGAATTTGTTGCAAGGGAGACTGTAATGTAGACTGAACACCTGTACCTGGAGAAGCGATATTTCCATCAAGGTTGGGTAGAGGAATTTGCATAGAAGACAATTTGCCGCCAGAAATGGAAAAATCCTGCTCTGTTGGTTGATCCTCAGGGCTCTTTTGCTTTCGGTCATTTGTTCCTGTATTACATCATAATTGCAATAAAAAAGATCTTAGTACACATTAATAAATTGAACAACTTTTCTGCAGCCAACACATGAATCTACAGGTGTAGGCACTTGCAGAATTCGTTGCATGGGACACTGTAAAGTATATTGAATACCAGTACCTGGAGAAGAGATATTTCCATCCAGGTTGGGCAGAGGAATCTGCATAGAAGTCAATTTACCACCAGAAGTGGAAACATCCTGCTTTATTGCTTGATATTCAGGGCTCTTCCGCCGGTAATTTGTTCCTGTATTATATCAAAATTGCAATTAAAAGGATCTTAGTCCACATTAATACACTGAACAACTTTTCTGCAACCAACACATGAATCTATAGGTCTAGGCACCTGCGCATGAGACACTGTAAAGTATACTGAATACCAGTACCTGAAGAAGAGATATTCTCATCAAGGTTAGGTAAAGGAATTTGCTTAGAAGACAATTTACCACCAGAAGTGGAAACATCTTGTTCTGCTGGTTGGTCCTCGTGGCTCTTCCTCTTTGGGTCACTTGATCCTGAATTATATCAAAATTGCAACAAAATAGAACTTAATCCGCATTAATAAACTGAACTTTTCTGGATCCAACACATGAATCTACACATCTATGCACTTGCAGAATGTGTTGCACGGAAGACTGTAAAGTATACTGAGCACTAGTACCTCGAGAAGCGATATTTCCATCAACGTTGGGCAGATGAATTTGTAAAGAAGACCATTTATCACCAGAAGTGGAAACATCCTGCCCTGTTGGTTGATCAGGAGGGCTTTTCCTCTTTCGGTCATTTATTTCTGTGTTACATCAAATCAAAAAGAACTTAGTCTACCTTACTAAACTGAAACTTTCTGTAACAAACACATGAATCTACATGTCTAGGAGACTCTAAAGCAGACTGAACACCAGGACCTGGAGAAGTGATATTTCCATCAAAATTGGGCACATGAATCGGTATAAAAGAGAATTTACCACTAGAAGTGAAAACATCTTGTTCTGTTGGTTGATCCTTGGGGCTCTTCCTCTTTCGGTCATTTGTTCCTGAATTACATCAAAATTACAACAAACGAACTTAGTCCACATTAACAAACTGAACTTTTCTGGAGCCAACACATGAATCTACCCGTCTAGGCACTTGCAAGAAATGGTACATGGGAGACTGTAATGTAAACTGAACACTGAGTAACTGGAGAAGCGATATTTCCATCAAGTTTAGACAGATGAATTTGCTCAGAAGACAATTTACCAGCACAAATGGAAACATCCAGATCTGTTCGTTGATCCCCGGGGTTCTTCCTCTTTAGGTTATTTATTGCTGTATAATAACAAAATTGCAATAAAAACTGAACTTTCTCCCTGGGATAAATGGATTAAACAGCTTAAATTCAGGAAACGGGTTTTGGTTTAATTATAAAGATGATCCATGATTTAAATTCACCTAAAATAGGTTGGACATTTCCATGTTTGGGAACTTCCTGCTGCGTTACTTGATCTTCGGGCTTCTGCCTCTTTTGGTCCTTCGTTCCTGTATTACATCAAAATTGCAACTAAGAAGAGTTGGGTCCATTGTTCGTGTATTACATCAAAATTGCAACAAAGAAGCATTGGGTCCATATAAATAAATTTAACTTTTCTTCATTAAAGGGATTGAACTGCTGAGAAATTTCAAGAAACAGGCGTTAGTGTATGAAGGACATCTCCATGTTTGAGATGATAGGTCAATACAATGATTTTTAATGGACAATTTTATTTAGTGTGAGGATTAAACACATTAAAAATATAGAAAAATATTAAAAGAGTTTTCTCCAACATATTAATAATATAAATGTTATAATAATATATATGTGTATATATATATATATATTTTTAAGGTCATAGTTAAGTTAGACATGTACAAAATCTTTCTTATTCTTACAAAAATAATGTTAAAATTTACAATAGGATGTATACTTTACTTTTTTAAATTTAACTTGTAATTTTATAAGAAAATACATATATTCTTAATCATTACTATTTAACTATAAATTATAAATTATTAAATATGATCATTTTAATTATAAAATTTACAGATATATATTTTAGATAGATGTCTTTTGGATGAATCACATAATCAAGATTTGGTTGACGTTTGGAACTAACTAATGTGTTCCATCCCTAAGACAAGGTGAAGAATCAATCGATCTTAAGGAATAAATAGCGTGGATGCATTATTGCCCAGAATTAGCCGTTAAATTAGTTAATAAGGTAAGTAGAATATTATAAATTACTCAGATAAGTATACTATTTTTAATTATTAAAAGTGGGGAGTTGTTTATTAAAATAATAAAAATATATTTGGTCAAAATTAGCCCTTAAGAAAATAAAAATAAAATAATATAAATAATTAAAATATTATAATGTTTAGGTTAATGATAATATAATATCTATATAAAACTAGCTCTTATTAATATTTCAGTGAATGAGGTAAAAGAACTATAAAATAAGTTTATAAATTTATTTATTTAATGTTTAATACAAAAATAATAAAAAAATAAATATATGGGTAATCCAATGCTAAACTAAATTTAAATAGATAACATACCTAACTAAGCAACAAAAGTTATTAATTAAAAAGTTATATACTTAGATTACATATATTAATGGATTTAATAATCATATTGCGCAAAAAAGATTTATAAAATTAAGAAGCATAAAGGGAAATAAGATAGATTTATAAGATGAACAAAAGCATCACGAACAATAGTACACATAAAATGAAAACTTAAAAATCGATAAGAAATACAAATAATAATGAGAAAAATAATAAAAATAGTACACAAAATGAAAACTTAAAAATAAACAAGAAATACAAATAATAATGAGAAAAATAATAAAAATAATAAAAAGTAGGGAGAATAGAGGGAGGAATCAAGAAGTGAGAGTTGGAATCCAACTCTTACTTAATTTCCAACCGTCATCTCTATTAAGATTTTTGGCATGCCTTTTAATCTCAATCGCTTTCATAAGCTTCCTATTGTGGAAATGATCCACCTCACAATGATCTTGGAAGCTTCCTATGGTGGAAATAATCCACCCTCACAATGACCTTGGAATTTTCAATGCAGACATGGTGTTTTGTTTTTTCTGCGGGCTGATGAGTGGGATCCAATGTGTCTAATATCTGCAACATGCTCATGGATTCTCTGTTTAATAGATCTAGCTGATAAGCGGGATGGACTGTGTCTAATATCTACAACATGCTCATGGATTCTCTGTTTAATAGATCTAGCTGATGAGCGGGATGGACTATATTTGATGGACTATATCTAATATCTGCAACATGCTCATGGATTCTCTGTTTAATAGATCTAGCTGATGAACGGGATGGACTATATCTGATGGACTATATCTAATATCTGCAACATGCTCATGGATTCTCTGTTTAATAGATCCACCCGTTTCTCCAATATAGAGAATACCGTAGGAGTAGGGAACAAGGTAGACACCCTTTTTGTGTCCTTAGGGTCAATAAGGTCTTTTACCAATCCCAGAGAATTCTTAATGGTATAGAGAGGCCTAAACTAGGAAGCTACATTAATCTTTCTAAAGATATGCGCAACGTGGTTCCTTCGGTATACGGGAGATGAATCTTACAGACATGCAAGTTTACTTCTTGGCACTTTGCACGCATTATAAAAAGCCTTGAAACTTTGAGATCTACCGTACCCATTCTTCCTAAAACCTTACCCATTCTTCCTAAAACCTTAAAAAGATGAAATTTCTCTTAACCTAAATAACCATATTTGCAAAGTATAAAAACAATATCATTAATAAAATGTATTAAAATTATAATTAAAAACATTATAAGAGAAAAAAACTAAAAAGTTCATAAGAAATCACCTGTTATCATGATTTTCCCGTCTCTTGATTCAACACAGTATTATTGATTGATCTTCATTCGAGCTCCCGCACAATATTTCATCAGTTGTAAAAATTATTGATAAAGAGCATGTATATATATATGGGAGAGAGAATTTTCTTCTGTTATAAATTCGTTATAATTTCATTATTATATTAAAAAAAATAAAAAGTCGGTTTTATTTGAAAACCATAAAATACGATATATTTGGAGTGAGTCAATAATTAAATAAACTAAATTTTATTTAAATATAATCATTCTACGTACAAAATTTACAAATTTATATTTTTAAAGCGTTTGATACAATGGTAAAACAATATGATTAAATTAAAATTACAATAAAAATTATTATAAAAATAAATAATTAAAATTTCATAAAGAATTATGATATAAATTATTTTAATTTTAACGTTACAACTAAGTTAGACACTAAATTGGTGTATGAGACTCGCTTGTTTGTAGGACAAGGGACCACATGTTCTTAACCATTAGGTAAAAAATCAATTTTAATTGAAAAACATAAAATACAATATATTTTTGGTGTGATTTAATAATTAAATAAATTAAACTTTAATTTTTGAGTGGTGTGAAAATGGGTTAAATTTTATAATTATCATCAATTCAACTGGAAATATAATTGCCCCAAAATTCTTACCAAAGGAAAAATTTCCATAAAAATGAGTTGAATTTGTTCACTTATTCACTTATTCTCATATTTTATAATGCCACAAAACTCTTACGAGTTTCTAGGATTTTTTTTTTAATAAAAATGGGTTAAATTTGTCCACTTATTAATTTATTCTCATAATTTTAATAATAAAATTAATTGCCCCCAAAATCTACTAGTTTTGAGGAAAATTCTTCACTTATAACTTATTCTCATATTTTAAAATAATGCTCCAAAACTCTTATAGTTTCTAGGATTTTTTTTAATAAAAATGGGTTAAATTTGTTCACTTATTAGTTTCTAGGAATTTTTTTAATAAGAATGGGTTAAATTTGTTCACTTATTAATTTATTCTCATATTTTAATAATAAAATTAATTGATAACTTAGGGCTAAAAATGTTAAAATTGAACCTAAAAAACACTTCAAAATATTCAAATTGCATAAATACTTTTTAATGTTTGATAAATCCGTGAATTTTTTTCCATAGTTTTCTTTTTAAACATCCAAGGAGATCAACCCCAAGGGCATGAAGGAGATTTTTTTTACATAGTTTTCTTTTTAAACATCCAAGGAGATCAACCCCAAGGGCATGAAGGAGATTCGACTCGACCTCCCAACGATGTGGTAAGACCAGTGACCTCCCAACGATGTGGTAAGACCAGTGACCTCCCAATGAGGAGGTAATTAGCAACAGGAACTCCAACTAAACTAACCCTTGTTACTTAATAAAAAGTGTGTTACTTCATAAAATTTTCAAATTGCATAAATACTTTCAATATTAAAATGACAAAAAGCTTGTTGCGCACTCTACAACCAGGATGGCGGTGGATCTCATGTAAAAACGTAAACATGTAAAAGTAAATGTAAATGTAATGTTTAAGTAGTTGTCTATAATGAGACTTTTTGAAAGCTTTCTGGTCAAAATCCGGCAGCAAATTATTGGAATCCCAAGTTTGATAGCTAGTTTCTGCACAATCAAAGGGTCCCAGGGGTTTTTCAGGGTGTTGAATCCAAATATGCAGTTAAAAAACCATTTTAACTGCTAAAAATCAAGATTTAACCTCATTTCTTCCACCGGATTCCGTCACCGGAATCTCCAAAAAGTTTAACATTTAGCATTTTTAATGCAAATAAATAAAAATAAAAATAGACTAGAGGTATGGTAAATAAATAAAAATATATCAAATAGGATAAGAAATCAACATCTAATTATATACCAAGCCTATGGGCCAAATACCATGGTAAATAAAAAAGATATGATAAATAAATAAAAATATAAAATAAACCACGGATATAATAAATAAAAATATAAATAAACCATAGGTATGATAAATAAATAAAACCTCTTTTAATATTTATTCCATAAAACTCTTTATACTTACTAACAATAAAAAAATAGATTTTATTTGCCTGAAGCCTATGGGTCAAACTATTATTAGTACCATGCAAAAACATTATTAACCTAATATTAATTTTAAAAATATTATTATTATTTTATTAAATCTAAATATTCATATTATATATTTAATAATAATAATAAAATTAATAACTATGGATTAAATACAATTTAAATGTTATATCATAATATATATTAATATATCATGATATATATTAACTCTAGATATATATGGGAGGGAAGAACAAAGACACATAGTGATAGAGGTAGAGAGATAGGAGGAGTGACAAGGGAGAGATGGAGATAAACTAAAGGAGAGGGGAGAGGAGGAATGACAGAGAGAGAGACGGAGAGGAGTGAGAGAGGTAGAGAAGGGTAAGAGAGAGAGAGAGGGAAACACAAAGATGGAGGGGGGAGAGAGAGAAGGAGAGAGGGAAGAGATAGTGAGAGGATTGGAGGGCAGAGAGAGAGAGATGGGGGAAGAGAGAGGAAGATATGAGAGAAAGGGGGAGAGAGGAAGGATGAGAGAGAGCACTTGCGAGAGAGGAGGAGAGAGGGAGGGATGGAGAGATGGAGTTCGAAGGGGAGAGAGGGAGGGAAGAAGAAAGACATAGAGACTGAGAAGAGAGAGAGGGAGTGACAAGGGAGATATAGAGAGAGTGTGCATGTTTAGGGGTGAGATAAAGAGACAAAGAAGGAGAAAGAGAGTGTAACGTTTCCCGTCATAATTTTTTTTTTTTTTTTTATTTAACTATTAATATCGTTCACTTATTACATTTTACTACTTGTTACGGTCTTACCCATATGTATCAAATCTGGGGTTACATGGAATTCAAGGCGCATTTAATTCCCAAGAGATTATTCAACTGTATTACGTTTGATAACGTTAAGGCCTCGTTTATGAGGCCGCCTCACCCTAAGGCGGGCCGGATATAATACATACACCAATTAATACTAAACTGTTTTTAATATTAAACCTCGTTTTATGAGGCTGCCTCACCCTAAGGCGGGCCAGTTGTAATTCACACACCATTTAATACTCTACTATATTAAATATTAAACCTCGTTTATGAGGACGCCTCACCTTAAGGCGGGCTAGTTATAATACATACACTTATTAAATTCTCTGTTGTATTTACATGTGATCACCTGGTGGACCGTCCGGTCTCACCAGATCTGCTCGAGATCCACATCCGGATCCACGGTGGTGCTTCTCCCTCGCGATCGAACGGTGGAGACCTCTCTGCGTTTTCATCAACCTCGAAAGCATCGGCAGCGAATTCTTTTGGTTGTAGTTTTCTGGCGGAGGTTTGCTCTGGTGCGAATTTACCTCCGCGGAATGGATTCGAAGTAAGAACTTGGTTCAAGCCCGATTCCTTGGTTGACGATGGCGATGGCTTCACAGGTGAGAGCGGATGCCTTAACCCAATTTATCGTTCATTTGGTTGGCTTGTTTTCTTTGTGTTTTGAAGTAATCGTCAAATTCCTGGAAGTTTTCATTAATCCCCTGCATGCGTTGTTGTTGCTTGCAGACAAATGGAACCATGCCAGTTCATGAATGGGGAAGGCCATCATCCTCAGGCAAGGACCCATCGCTCTTCGGTAAGTCTCTGTTCAAAGGGTGGAAATTAATCAGCTCGCCATGGCTCTCAGCCCTTCTTGAGTGCTGGTTTTTCAGTCACCAATGTCGCCTTAAGGAGGAGCAGGACTCCTTTACTGGGTTTTTTGTTTACTGTAGTTAATTTATGTGCTGCTGGGTGAATGGAAATCTTTCCGGGTCTACTGTTCTGAAATTCATAGATGTAGTTCATGCACAGAGTCGATCCGACTTCGGGCGAGTTAGGTTAGCTATGAACTATATTTATTCAGCCGGCTACAGCTGAACATTTGTTAATTCTTCCACATGTATTATACCCAGTTCTGGGTTTATGCGTTTGGTTACTGGAAAGATTGTTTTGTATTGTAAATTTCTCGTTCCTTATATATATACTTTTGTACTGTTTCCCAGTATCGGTTTTTCTTCATTATGCTGCAATAAAATATTTTTAGCTCTGGAATACAGTGGTTATGTTTAATAGATTTGTATTAAAATCAATGGGTACATTGATTTACTGAATCTCGTGTGTTATTATTACTCATATTGCTTTTATCCCACTGAGTCCAGTGCGCTCTTTCGTTTGCAGTGGGAATTCCATTGTCTGGAATGGATAGTCGAACTTCTTAGTATTTTCCCCAATTTTCCAAGAGTCGGTAATTCTATTTTCAAATGTTGTTATGGTTTATTATTTAGACAGTTTTCTTGTACACAGGGTTCTAACCACGAACGCTGTGTCGACTTCGGCAGTTATATGAACCCTTAAATTTTGTATGAATTAACCCATGTTTACATACTTTGTTATGTTATTGCGGCCCTACCTAAGTTTATTATTATAAATGTTCAAAGTCATTACTCCTGTAGCAGGAGAGTACAACCTTTGTTTTCCTGAGTCTTCTGTGTGGATACTTTCGGTAACCTGAAACGTCCGTTGTTCCAACAAAATCCTTCGAATCTCGTTCTGGAACTCGGCTTAAGATCTTATTTTAAAACCCTTTTTATGAGTTACGGAATCCGTTCCTAACCCATGTCCTGTCGTTCATTCGATACGAGGCAGGGGTTTCGTGGTAATTCTTCCAGATGAAGCCGCAAGTCCATTAATCTTTAGCACTGTTCTTGAATTTTATTGTTCAGTTTCTTGGTTAACTTGCATTGAACAATTGTTTGTTCATCGCGGATAAATTAGTTCTTAATTACGTTGTTCCTAATTAGGTTTCAATTTTTTTAATAGGTGAGAATTTCTCATGGTCTTTTCTAATGTACAACACAGGTTAATATTTATATGTAGACAGAGAATAGCCAATTAATTCATTGCCATTCCTGTTATGTTGCAATGCTGATACATGTACTCTGTTTATGGTTTCATTCTAGTAGAATATGCTATGTTTCTATGTTAAATTACTCTACCAGGTACTGTTTACTTTATGTTATAATGAACAACGTCATGCAGTCTAAACTCAGATAATATTTACTGTTCATTTGCTTTTCTACCCCCTTTTTTTTAGAAAGAAAAGAAATAGTTTACAGGGTTCAGTTGCTTACCTGGTTCTTCAGATACTTAGCCCTTTTCACAGAAATGGAGATTACCTGTTTCCAATTTCTTATAATTTGCCTCCCATCCACGAGACTCGTTCCTCAAGAACCGAACCTCCCCTCCGTGCTACTTGCAGGACCACTGTCCGTCAACAAGTTGTTGGCACTCTGTGCCCGACTATCTGGTCCTTACCAGACTTAGCCAAATTCCTTCTTCTCCCTTCCCCTATCTGTCCTTATAGCACATAGAACCCCTCCTTTTTCGTCCTCCTTCCCTTTTCATCTGGAAACCCCTTCCAGTTAGGGAAAGACAGTTAGGGTTTGGGAAAAATTCCACAACTGTCTGGCCTTCCCTTTCTTGGGAAGTTCTAACTTTCAAGAGTCATTACTTAAAACAAGAGAAACAATATAATTAAATTCCAACTGTTAATTCCAGTAGTCTTTTATTTACCATAGTAAAATTAAATATTTACATCAGTTTTGGGGCCTTACACCTCCCCCCCCTGAAATTTGGACATCGTCTCGATGTCCATTGGCTAGGAACAGCTCCGAGTGAGCCTTCCTTATGAGTTCTTCATCCTCCCAAGTGGCCTCGTCAGGCCCAAAGTGCTTCCATTGCACTTTAACTTGGGTAATAACTCGCTTCCGCAGCTATACTTCTCTCCGGTCAAGAATGCTCAGCTTCTCGACCAAGATTTCGCCTTCCGGTTCTACCTGCAATACGCAATGTTCCAAGTTAGTTTCCTGTTACGAAAAACTTGAAACTGATCTGTTAGAACTAATCCTTACCCGTATGTCTTGCCATTGAATTACATGTTTGGGATCATAAACATATTTTTTTTAAATAGATACATGGAAGACGTTGTGGATTCGAATGTGACTTGGCAGGGCGAGTTGGTAAGCCACAGGCCCGATTCTTGCCAAGACTTGGAATGGTCCACAATACCGGGGTGCCAATTTGGTACACCCACTCCATTGTAATGTACTCTTTCGAGCTTGAATTCTTATGTAGACGTGGTCACTGACTTGATATTCTTTGTACCTTCTTTTCCAATCAGCAAAACTCTTTTGCCTATCTTGAGCGATTTTTAAATTAGAGCGCACTCTTTTTACCATAACCTCCATTTCTTTAAGCATCTCTGGTCCCAACCTTAGTTTGTCTTCAGGGCCACTCCAGCTCAAGGGTGTGCGACATTTCCGTCCGTATAATACCTCGAAAGGGCTCATTTGTAGCGAAGCATGATATCTGTTATTGTAAGCAAATTCAACTAAATGCAAATATTCTTCCCATTGTGTGGGTTGCTGCATCACATATGCTCGTAGCATGTCCTCAACTACCTGATTCACTCGCTCTGTCTACCCATCGGTCTGAGGATGGTATGTTGTATTGAAGTTCAGCTGCGTTCCTAACTCTGTAAAGAGTTTCCTCCAAAAGGCTAATGTGAACTTCACGTCGTGATCTGAAATTATTGTTTTTGGAAGTTCGTGTAATTTGAACACATTCTGCATGAAGATATGGGCGATTTGTACAGCCCGATAGGTGGATTGCACATGTATGAAATGTGCTGCTTTGCTCAGCTTGTCAACCACCACCATAATAGAATCGTTATTCTTCTTTGTCCTAGGCAGTCTTGTTATAAAGTCCATAGAAATGGTTTCCCATTTCCATTCCAGAATAGGTAATGGCTGTAATAGTCCTGCTAGATGTTGATGTTCTGCCTTAATTTGTTGACATTCCAAACATTGGGCCAAATACTCAGCCACATTCTTTTTCATTCCTGGCCAATATTATTCTTTACGTATTGCAGTTATCATTTTCTGATAACCAAGATGTCCAGCATAGTGGCTGATATGGAATTCATCGAGAATCAATTTTTTAATAGTGTTTTGATCAGGTACATATAGCCTTTTCTTGTATATAGTATTCCAACGTTATCTACTTCATATCCTTGCTGATTTTTCTCATTTCCGAATTGTTGTACTTGCTGTTTTATTTGCTGGTATACATCATCTTGTTATGCTGTATTTTTAATCATTTCCTCAAAGGAAATTTTCCAATTATTATAGGAAACCTCATATATACAGTGGACCTTCTGACTTAAGGCGTTAGCAACTCGATTATCTTTTCCTTTTAAGTGTTTAATTTCAAAATCGAAACTGCTGAGGAAATCTACCCACCTTTCCTGTCTGGCGTTCAGAGTGGGTTGGCTAAAGTAGTTGGTCAAACTGTCGTGGTCGGTCATCAGCAAAAATTTCCTTCCCACAAGATAATGTCGCCACATCTTTAATGCGTGTATGAAGGCAGCCAATTCCAAATCATAGGCAGAGTATTTCTGTTCATGCTCCTTAAGTTTTCTGGATTCATAAGCAATTACCTTGCCTTCCTGCATCAACACGCCCCCCACACCTTCTTTACTCACGTCGGTGCACACCACATAATCTTTATTAGGGTCTGCTATACTCAGGACGGGTGCCGTGGTGAGTAGATGTTTAAGTTGGTCAAAACTTTTCTGGCATTCTGGGGTCCATCTGAAAATCTTTCCCTTTTTCTGTAGAGAGGTGATAGGGTAAGCTGCCCTAGAGAAGCCTTCTACAAAACGTCTGTAATATCCTACTAATCCCATAAAAGATCTAATGTCCGCCACGTCTTTTGGTACACGCCACTCTATTATGGTATTTATCTTTTCAGGGTCTACTGCAATCCCGTCCCTTGTGATTATGTGGCCCAAATATTGTATTTCTTCCTTGTAAAAGTCTCACTTGCTAAACTTAGCATACAACTGATGTTTCCGGAGAGTTAGGAGTACTAATTTGAGGTGCTCCTTGTGTTCTTCCATAGTGCGGGAATATATCAATATATCATCAATGAATATTAATACAAATCTGTCTAGATATTGATGAAATATGTTGTTCATCAAACACATAAAAGATGCAGGTGCATTAGTTAACCCGAAGGGTAGCACCACAAATTCATAATGTCCATACCTGGTTCTGAACGTTGTTTTAGCAATGTCTTCTTCCTTGATTCTAATCTGATGATAACCTGATTGTAAATCGATCTTGGAAAATATTGTTGCCCCCTTCACCTGATCAAAGAGTTCATCAATCCGAGGTAGAGGGTACTTGTTTTTGATGGTCAGTTTATTCAGTTGACGATAGTCTATACACATACGAAGGGTTCCGTCTTTTTTCTTAACGAACAACACTGGAGCTCCCCATGGGGACACGCTAGGGCGAATATAATTTTTATCCAGCAGTTCCTGTAACTGCATTTTTAATTCCGTCAACTCTGGTACGCTCATTCGATAGGGCGCTCATGATATGGGTGCTGCTCTTGGTACCAATTCGATGGTGAAGTCTATGTCCCTTTTAGGCGGCAATCTGGGAATTTCCTCGGAAAATACATCATTGTATGACAGGAATATTTTCTAACAGGGTCGTTTTGTCTTTTGAGTCCGCATAGCCCACCTGGATGGCATAAATCTGGCATTTTTTCCTAATACACTTTGCTAACTGAGATGCGGTTACTGGCCGAATTTGTATTGGCCGCTTAATTCCTTGCAACTCCTGCTGTAACCCAACTCATCCTTGTAATAGATAGTCTTCGTTTTGGAATTAACAAGGGACCAATGTTTTTCTAACAAATCCATGCCGATTAGAATGTCGTAGGAACCAAGGGGAAGCACATTCAAGTCTGTTGTTATTGACTGTCCAGCTACCTTTAAGGGACAGTCAATAACTTTGGCAAGCACCCGCCTTTTAGCCCCTGTAGCCAATTGTACCAGCCAGGGGTTTTTAAATTTTACAGCCTATAATTTACAGTGCTCTATCACCTTGGGACTAATGTAACTTAATGTAGCTCCTGGGTCAACTAAAATAGTTACAGAAAAATCTAAAATTTTACCTTCGAGACCCACCATAATCGGCTGGTACTCCGCTTGACGGTCTTCTAGGGTAGCATTAATCCTGGGTATACTTCGTCCCACATCCCCAACAATCGACGCTTCTTGAATTTGAGAGATCTGTTCATTCCCCTTTCGTTGTGGACAATTCTTAATATAATGAGGTCCGCCACAGCCCCAACATTGTACAGGGGGTCTTGCTGTTACCTCGCTGTCCAATTTACTAGGGGCTCATTGGTCCTTGATTCACTGGTTGGCCTTGTTCTGAGTGAATTTTTCTGAAAGTTTCTACTGTTTGGTCCTTTTGCAAAACTTCTATTACTTCCTCCACGGCTCCCCTTACCATTTCCAGCCAATCTGTTGTTTCTTTTGTCAATTCCTTTTTTCCCTGCTACTTCTCCTTTCAGTTTACTTTGTTGATAGCAAATTCTTCCCTTACATATAACTTCGTCCATAGTTTTCGGATTGTCAAATTCAATCCTCTCCCTCATGTACAGGGGTAAATTGCTGATAAATCTTTGTACTTTATCCTTCTCTTCTTTGATATAAGGTACATAGCGAAGTAGTGAGGTGAAGTGAGTGATAAATTCGTCCATGGTCTGCTGCCCCAGACGAAAATCATGAAATTCTCTTGCTTTTTCATCATAAAACCGTTCTGTTAGATACATTTCTTTAAAATATTTCTGAAATTTGTCCCAAGTAACATTCTGCTCATTTACACCTTTCACTATTTTAACTTCCTCCCACCATAAAGTGGCTTTCCCCTGTAATTGAAAGATAGCTAAGCATGCCTTGAGGTTATGATCGTATTCGTACAGCTGAAAATATTTGTTCATATTGATTAATCATGCCTCCGCTGCCTCTTCTTGTTCCCTGTCAAAATGCGGCGGCTTGATTTTGCGAAATTCACCTTGCAGTTTGATTTGCTGCCTCTTTGATGTTTGCTGTTCGGAAGCGTTATCAGAACGTTCTTCTTGCTCTTCATTGCCTCCTTCTGATCATTCCAGCTCGGTATGGAGGTTTTGTTCTTCTGACCCTCTCTGCGGTTCAGCACTAGGATTTGGCAATTGCTGGTTCTATTTGTCTGATAAACTCTTTAGAATTCTTTCCTGTTCCATAGTTATTCTAGCATTATCCTCTCGTAATCGTGCTATTTCGTTCCTCAGTTCTTGTATGGATTCCAGTATTGCGTGATTTGTACTTCGAGTCTCTTCCCTAATCTGTACCCATAACTCCAGGTTTCTTCCGGGGCTTATTGTGGATCCCTGACCAGCTACGAACCCATGGGGGGTGCTGCCTGCCCTTGTCATTTTAATTGACTCCTTTTCTTCCTAAGAACCTGTTCAAAGGAAATAATTAATCATAACAAAAACAATATATATATATATATATATATATATATATATATATATATAATATATATATATATATATATATATATATATTATTATAAAATATATATATATAGCATAAGAACAATACTGTTTCACTCATTTATCTCCCAGAGGCCACAGTTTTGAAACCTTTGCTCTGATACCACTTGTAACGTTTCTCGTCATACTTTTTTTTATTTTTAATTTATTTTTATTTAACTATTAATATTGTTCACTTATTACATTTTACTACTTGTTACGGTCTTACCCATATGTATCAAATCTGGGGTTACATGGAATTCAAGGCGCATTTAATTCCCAAAATATTATTCAACTGTATTACGTTTGATAATGTTAAGGCCTCGTTTATGAGGCCGCCTCACCCTAAGGCGGGCCAGATACAATACATACACCAATTAATACTAAACTGTGTTTAATATTAAACCTCATTTTATGAGGCTGCCTCACCCTAAGGCGGGCCAGTTGTAATTTACACGCCATTTAATACTCTGCTATATCAAATATTAAACCTCGTTTATGAGGCCGCCTCACCCTAAGGCGGGCCAGTTATAATACATACACTTATTAAATTCTCTGTTGTATTTACATGTGATCACCTGGTGGACCGTCCGGTCTCACCAGATCTGCTCGGGATCCACATCCGGATCCACGGTGGTGCTTCTCCCTCGCAATTGGATGGTGGGGACCTCTCCGCGATTTCATCAACCTCGAAAGCATCCGCAAAAAATTCATTTGGTTGTAGTTTTCTGGCAGAGGTTTGCTATGGTGCGAATTTACCTCCGCGGAATGGATTTGAAGTAAGAACCCAATTCAAGCTCGACTCCTTGGTTGATGATGGCGATGGCTTCACAGGTGAGAGCGGATGCCTTAACCCAATTTATCGTTCATTTGGTTGGCTTGTTTTCTTTGTGTTCTAAAGTAATCCTCAAATTCCTGGCAGTTTTCATTAATCCCCTGCATGCGTTGTTGTTGCAGCCTTGCAGACAAATGGAACCATGCCGATTCATGAATGGGGAAGGCCATCATCCTCAGGCAAGGACCCATCGCTCTTCGGTAAGTCTCTGTTCAAAGGGTGGAATTAAACAGCTTGCCATGGCTCTCAGCCCTTCCTGAGTGCTGGTTTTTCGGTCGCCAATGTCGCCTTAACGAGGAGCAATACTCCTTTACTGGGTTTTTTGTTTACTGTAGTTAATTTATGTGCCGCTGGGTGAATGGAAATCTTTCTGGGTCTACTGTTCTGAAATTCATAGATGTATTTCATGCACAGAGTCGACCCGACTTCGGGTGAGTTAGGTTAGCTATGAACTATATTTATTCAGCCGACTACAGCTGAACATTTGTTAATTCTTTCGCATGTATTATACCCAGTTCTGGGTTTATGCGTTTGGTTATTGGAAAGACTGTTTTCTATTGTAAATTTCTCGTTCCTTATATATATATACTTTTGTACTATTTCCCAGTATCGATTTTTCTTCATTATGCTGCTATAAAATATTTTTAGCTTTGGAATACAGTGGTTATGTTTAACAGCTTTGTATTAAAATCAATGGGTACGTTGATTTACTGAATCTCGTGTGTTATTATTACTCAGATTTCTTTTATCCCACTGAGTCCAGTGCGCTCTTTCGTTTGCAGTGGGAATTCCATTGTTTGGAATGGATAGTTGACCTTCTTAGTATTTTCCCCAATTTGCCAAGAGCCAGTAATTCTATTTTCAAATGTTGTTATGGTTTATTATTTAGACAGTTTTCTTGTACAGAGGGTTCTAACCACGACCACTGTGTCGATTCCGGCAGTTATATGAACCCTTAAATTTTGTATGAATTAACCCATGTTTACATACTTCGTTATGTTATTGCGGCCCTACCTGAGTTTATTATTGTCAATGTTCATAGTCATTACTCCTGTAGCAGGAGAGTACGACCTTTGTTTTCCTGAGTCTCTTGTGTGGATACTTTCGGTAACTCGAAACGTCCGTCGCTCCAACGAAATCCTCTGAATCTCATTCTGGATCTCGGCTTAAGATCTTATTTTAAAACCCTTTTTATGAGTTACGGAATCCGTTCCTGACCCATGTCCTGTCGTTCATTCGATACGAGGCAGGGGTTTCGTGGTAATTCTTCCAGATGAAGCCGCAAGTCCATTAATCTTTAACACTGTTCTTGAATTTTATTGTTCAGTTTCTTGGGTAACTTGCATTGAACAATTTTCTGTTCATCGCGGATAAATTAATTCCTAATTACATTGTTCCTAATCAGGTTTCAATTTTTTTAATAGGTGAGAATTTTTCATGGTCTTTTCTAATGTACAACACGGGTTAATATTTATATGTAGACAGAGAATAGCCAATTAGTTCATTGCCATTCCTGTTATGTTGCAATGTTGATACATGTACTCTGTTTATGGTTTCATTCTAGTAGAATATGCTATGTTTCTATGTTAAATTACTCTACCAGGTACTGTTTACTTTATGTTATAATGAACAGCGTCATGTAGTCTAAACTCAGATAATATTTACTGTTCATTTGCTTTTCTACCCCTTTCTTTTAGAAAGAAAAGAAATAGTTTATAGGGTTTAGTTGCTTACCTAGTTCTTCAGATACTTAGCCCTTTTCATAGAAATCAAGATTCCATGTTTCCAATTTCTTATAATTTGCCTCCCATCCACGAGACTTGTTCCTCAAGAACCGAACCTCCCCTCCGTGCTACTTGTAGGACCACTGTCTGTCAACAAGTTGTTGGCACTCCATTCCCCTGTCTATCCTTACAGCACAGAGAACCCCTCCTTTTCCGACCTCCTTCCCTTTTCATATGGAAACCCCTTCCAGTTAGGGAAAGACGGTTAGGGTTTGGGAAAAATTCCACAATTGTCTGGCCTTCCCTTTCTTGGGAAGTTCTAACTTTCAAGAGTCATTACTTAAAACAAGAGAAACAATATAATTAAATTCCAACTGTTAATTCCAGTAGTCTTTTATTTACCATAGTAAAATTAAATATTTACATCAGTTTCAGGGCCTTACACATAGAGAGAGAGAGAGAGAGAGAGATAGGGGAAGAGATAGGATTGGAGGGAAAAGAGAGAGAGAGAAAGAGGATTGGAGGGAAGAGAGAGAGCGAGAGAGAGAGAGGTGTGATGGGAGAAGAGATAGGATTGGAGGGAAAAGAGAGAGGAATGTAGGAGAGAAAGGGAGAGAGAGAAAGTACGAGAGATTGGACTTGAGAGAGAGCAGGAGAGAGGGAGGGATAGGGATATGGAGTTGGAGGGGGAGAGAGGGATGGAAGAATAAATACATAGAGAGTGAGAAGTGAAGAGAGAGAGAAGGAGTGACAAGGGAGAGATGGAGAGAGAGTGTGTATCTTTGAGGGTGAGATAAAGACACAAATAAGGAGAGATAAAGAGAATGGGGGAGAGAAGGAGAGAGGAAAGAGGGAGGGATATAATAACAGGATTGAAGGGTGAAGAGAGAGAGAGGTGGGAGAGAAAGGGGGAGAGAGGAAGGAATATAGAGAGGATGTGAGAGAGTGGAGAGATGGAGGGAAAGAGAGATGGAGTTGGAGGGGAAGAGAGAGGGAGGTAAGAAGAAATAAACAGAGAGAGAAAGGTGGAGAGAGAGAGGGAGTGATAAGGAAGATGGAGAGATAGGGAGAGAGGACAACAAGAGGGAAAATAAATAGAAGCAGGGGAAAGGGAAAGAATGGGAAGAGAGAGAGAGAGGGAGAAGAGGAGGGAGGGATAGATAGATATATTGGAGAAAGAGAGTGTATGTTTTGGGGGTGATATATAGAGACAAAGGGATATAGAGATATAGATGGAAAGTGAAGAGAGGGAAGAAGAGAGATATGGAGAGAGGGAGGGAGGGAAAGATAGATTTATAGATATGGAGTGAGAGAGTGTGTGTGTTTAGGGGGTTGAGATAGAGAGACAATGAAGGAGAGATCGAGGGAGATATAGATATAGATGGAGGGGGGAGAGAGGGAAGAAGATTTCTTGCACTAGATGCATTGATTTCAGTGTAGATGGTGATTTCTAATCCTATTTGATTTCTTGCACTATATGCATTGATTTTAGTGTAGATGTTGATTTCTAATGATATTTGATTGCTTCCACTAGATGCATTGATTTCAATGTAGATTATTTATAATCCTATTTGATTGGTTGCACTAAATGCATTGATTTCAGTGTAAATGGTGAATTCTAATCCTATTTGATTGCTTGCACTAAATGCATTGATTTCAATGTAGATGTTGATTTCTAATAATATTTGATTACTTGCACTAAATGCATTGATTTAAGTGTGGATGGTGATTTCTAATCCTATTTGATTGCTTGCACTAGATGCATTGATTTCAATGTAGATGTTTATAATCCTATTTGCTTACTTCCACTAGATGCATTGATTTTAGTGTAGATGTTGGTTTATCATCATATTTTGTTACTTGCACTAGATGCATTGATTTGAGTGTAAATGTTGATTTCTAATCCTATTTGATTGTTTTCATTAGATGCATTGATTTCAGTGTCAATGTTGTTTTCTAATCTTATTTTATTGCTTGCATTAGATGCATTGATTTCAGCGTATATGTTGATTTATGATTTGATGTAATTGGATGTATGATGGTACATCAATTTTAATGTGATTAGATTAACATTGTGCATTGATTTCAATGTAAGCACAAAAAATTATAGACAATGTACATTGATTTTTGTGTTATAGTAATTTAAGCTATTAATATTGGAGAGAAAGATGTATAATGTATGATGTTTAATACAATAGCTTGAGCTAAATATTTAAATGGTTTATGATTTAACCTATCCTTTTCATATCATCGATATGAAAAGATGGCAATTGATATGAAAAGATGACAAAAGCAACAAGGGTGACAATAAGAATAGTAGAAGAAAATATTTTGAGATTAATCACAATGAAGACTATTTGTAATTGACTATATTCTTATTATTCACATTTTCTATCATTCAACACTATTACATTGTCACTTTACATTCAAAAATCTTCTTTCATCATTTTTTATCATCAAAGTTATTAACAATATTTATCATCTCAACAAACTGAGGTAACTAAGAAAATTTAAAATTGAAATGACCAGATTAATCTTAGACATATTTAACATATTTAAAATGATTATATTAATATTAGATGAATTTATAGATTAGGGATCAAATCTCTCGAGGTGCAAACCTTTCCTCATGTTTTGCACTCAAAAAATAGGTTTTCACCTCGAGAGATTTGATTCCTCTTGGTGCTTGATAGATCTGGAGTTAAGATGGATCTAGGTTGTTTTTATAATTAGAAAGAGATTAGTTGACTTATGTAGTTTATTTTTATTAGTTTATAATTTATTTGTAGTGATTAACACTCTTGTATTTTATTTAAGAAAATTGGAACTATTTATTTTAAAAGAGGAATGGTAGTGAATGATGGGAGGGGGAAAGAGTAAATGGAGGTATGGGGATTTACATTGGGTGGATAACATTATTGTTGAACAATTGTTTGAAAGGAGGAATCATAGAGACAACCTCTTTGTTTTGAGTTTAAGTAACCAATTTTCAAGTTTAATGCTAAGTCATTGTCATGTCATTGAAGAGAAACTTGTGCTCACTTTGCTGAAGTATATATAATTCAAGGTTATAACTTTTTTGAGATTGAGAAGAAAAGTGATGATTGGATCTAGGGGTTTTGTAGGTGCAAGGTGAGGTTCTCACTAACTCAATGTTGGGCATGGAATTCCCCCAAGGCATGTTTTGGGGCTTAAAGCCCAAGTGTTAATTGAATTTTGTTGTAAAGCTTCACGAATTGCGGGCGCGGGGTGCAAAAGTATGATAGAGTCATAGGGTTGTCTACCCTAGTTTTGTAATGTAATTTCGGCTAGATAGACCTACCCATAGTCTGCGGACCATGGGATTGTATAAATAGAGCGAGGCTTTAAGTGTAGAAGAAGGAGATAGAGAATAGAACATGAGCTTGAGAAGTCTAAGCGATTGAGTCGTAGTGTAAAGTGTGTCTTTGGGTCGTAGAGTAAGAGAAGGCTCTGCAGCTGAGTGCGCAGAGGCATAGTAGTACGCAGCTAAGTGTGCGAACCCTTGTAGTTGAGTGCGCAGGGCGATTCGAGTCTGTAACTGAGGAAAGAATCAATAAAGAGAAGTTTTGTTATAATTTTGCATCTATTCTTGGTATAATGCATGATTGGTATAACTTGCAAATATACTGTTTATTTACTGCGCGCACCTATATGAATGTTTTATGTTGTTAAGTATAACTCAAAGCACTCAAGTAGGCAAAGATAATTAACTAGCATTGGAATATAAGCAAGGTCTTGGGTAATAATGTAGCGCGCGACGTTCAACCCTTGGATAGGGTTGCACAAAGGCAGTGTATCAGGCTGCGAGGCACGGGAATGTGCGCGAAGAAACCTATGCGAAGGGTCAAACCGTGGACCACGTGAACTCATCAGACATCTCTAGGGTGTGGAAAACTGGTTCTAACACCCTCTCATACTACTTCAGTTGAGACCTCAATTCGCGCTCCACAGACTGTTGCCGAAAGGGCCAGTAGTATCGAGATTTGTTTGGCTAACTTAACTCTAAACCTGGGTCAGGCTTGCCAGGACCAGGATCTGCATAGAGATATCTGATGTTGTATCACTAGAATTCAACAAAGAAAGGAATTGAAGAGTGGTTGGATAGAAATATTCACGAGTTTGCTGCACAAAAAAACAGGAACCCGTGATTATCGAAGGAAGAGTGGTTAGATTGCTACTTATATATAGAAATCTATGGAATTTTCTTTGCATCCTTCCCTACTGAGTTGTACGAGTGGATTGCGAAGCTAGCAGACAGTTAAGGAAGGTGTAAACTTGACAGACCGATTATGTGGACTCTAGACTTGGTGTGCAGACTGGAAGCATCAAAAGATAATATCGCGCGCGCTGTGGATCACTGGATCGATCGAATTATAGGAGGATTTATCACCAAGTTCGCAGTAGATACTTCAGTCAGCTATAGCGAGGCAAAACAATGCTTTCTCAAAAGGCCGTGAGATAAGTACGTTAAATCGTTGAAAACTTGGATTAAAATGCTACTGTGTGAAAAGAAAGTTATGCGAATAAATTAATGTTTGGGGCTGGGCAGAGTGGGAGGATCTACAGAAACGAAGGTAGCACAGAACTAGAAACTAGCCCCTTGATTTCACCTCCGCGAGAAAGAGAGGAAGAGCTCGTGAAGGTTTCACCAAGAAGTGTGATCAGTTTGATAAAGCAGTGAATTCCATGTACACCACTTCCACCTACACCACTACTAGTTTCACCATCTTCAACCTCGTCTTCGCCCACACCACCTCCACCACCACCATAATTCAATATGGCAAATATGATAAAGTTATCGGTGTTCAAAGGAGTAGGGAATGAAGATCCGGATCAGTTTTGGTTTGTGGTAAGGCCTGTATGGGAAGCGTAGGGAGTCACGGATGACAATATAAAGAAAGCAATGCTGGTCAGCGCTTTACAGGATCACTCATTGACATGGTACATTAAGCATTCCAATGACAATCCGAATGCAGGGATCGTGGAGATCCAAGCTGCGCTAAACAAAGAAATTAGTAGACCAAAATCATAGACACAGTCGATCATTGGATTTAAGGAAATCGTTATGCTTCTAGGTGAGACCCCCTGGGAGCTAGATTAGAGACTAAAGTGTACAATTTGTTAAGTCAATATGACCTTGACGGATGGGCAACACCACACATGGTTTGTAGCATCACTAACACCGCATCTAAGGACCGCGTTGTCATAGCAAAAGCTAATCACTCAGGCCGAGGCCTTGGAGATCGCAATGAGACTGCATGAGACCCCAGTATAAGATCGCAGGGAAAATTTTAAGAACCACCCTAAATTTATATCTATAATAAATGGGCTAATCTCCATGATAGATAGGAAAAATGGGAGGCGATTTTATCAATAATATAATATGTCATAATTTTTTTGGCGAATCTCTCACCAGATTATATTATCTTGTACAGTGATGGAGAATCTTTCACTGAATTATAAAATCTTGTAAGATCTTGGCAAATCTTTTACTGAATAATAAAACATTGTGAAGTCTTGGCGAATGCTTTGTTAAAGTATGAAACCATATATGATAATAAGAAAACATATTCATTAAATTGTAATAAACTAACATACATGTTTGGAAAAAAGAAACATAATTTTCTCTTCCTACAAACAATGTTCCAAATTTCAGTGGCCGTGTTTGTCAAGGTTCTTACAATACACTCTTTCATATCCTTCTATTAGTTTTGATAATATTCCAAAACAAAGTTCTTGTAGGTGTTGATATTGACAACGAGTTCTGTCAAGGTAGGAGAGATTAATCTTTTCTCTACAACTTTTTTCAAGCTACCACTTTTTTCAAGTTATCAAATTTCCTTCTTATTCCATAGACTCCAACTGCGAGATTAAAAAAAAA
>APFE031203866.1:0-20873 GCA_000404065.3 Pinus taeda | reverse complement strand
AAAAATTAATAAATTAATAATTGATTTTTTAGTTTATTTTTTTATTTTAACCAAGCTAAAATGTTTAACATACATTAAATTACAACATCCAATTTTACTCTTGATCCACCAAGCCCCCAGAGGGATCAAATATTTTTTCACTCTATGCTAGTTTGCATATCACGATATTTGATCCTTCTCGGGGCTTAGTAGATCCAGAGTAAAGATGGATCTATTCCCCATTTAAATAGGCTACATTCCATGTGAATACCATGGGTCAATACCATGTGCCATTATTATTTTTATTAATACTAATATTAGGGTTAATAATGTTTTTTTGCATGGTATTAATAATAATCTAGCTCATGGTATTTGGCCCATCGTATTTTTCCCATAGGTTTCACCTAAATATAACGCATTTTTTGAGTGTCTTAAATATAAGGTGACTTATGGAGTAAATATAAAAAAAATGTTTTATTTGTTTACCATACCTCTCGTTTATTTATATTTTTATTAATTTACTATACCTCTTTTACAAATATGGTATTTGGCCCATAGGATTCACTTAAATAAAACCCCTTTTTTGAGCCTTCATAAATAGAAAGAGGTTTATGGACTAAATATAAAAAAGAGGTTTTATTTATTTACCATATGTCTAGTTTATTTATATTTTTATTTATTTACCATACCTTTTGAGTAAGTATAAAAAGACGTTTTATTTATTTACCATACCTCCACTTTACTTATATTTTTATTTGTTTACACCCTTGCATGTATATAAGGTGACTTATGGAGTAAATATAAAAAATGTTTTATTTATTTACCATACCTCTCATTTATTTATATTTTTATTAATTTACCATACCTCTTTTATAGATATGGTATTTGGCCCATATGATTCACTTAAATAAAACCTATTCTTGAAAATTAGGATGAACAAAAGGTTGTAACTCCTAATTTCAAGGGCTAAATTTACCTTTTTTACCCTCTCCCTTAAAATAAGGTGGGCTATTTGAGGCGATTTGTAAAAGTGTATTATGATACAAAATATTTGCCCACTAAAAATTTAAAACCCCTTAATTTCGCCTAAGGGCGAACATTCGCCCCTAAAATTTTCCATGCAAGATCGTAACCTAGGAGTTCAATAGATCCACGCGCAGTTGAAAAACTTGTGTCTTGAGAACCAGAGTTTGAAACAAGATATAATAGCTCGCCCAGAAGCGTGCGATGAGGTATGGCGCATAAAGTGCAAAGGCCAGGGACATGACAAGGACCATTGTCCAGTCTTTGTGAACTACCTGACAGGAGGAAGACCAATGTCATTGAGACCAGAGGCACAAGCAGGACCGAGTGCGGTGCTTGTATTATGGTGTGCGATTTGTCAGACAGGAGGGAAGCATGCTATAGATAACTTCCATCTATTACAGAAGTGTACACAGAATTCCCAGCAGTTGTTCTATAATTTCTGTAGGTCAATAGGCCACGATGACTGCACCTGTAGAAGTTATGAACTGATGATGAATCAGATTCCTACCTACAGAGTTCAAACCGAAACACGGGCCCTCGATAAAAATGCAGATATGGTGTGCACTGGATTTCAGGGGCACGAACGAGGTTGAGGTGGAATGGGAACAGGAAGAGGTCGCAAACAACTGATATGTTACAGTTGCGAAGGACCGGGGCATTATGCCCATGATTGCACAAATCTGATGAGACCATCATGTTTATATTGTACCCAGTTTGATCATGAGAAGGAGGACTATCCCACGCTCATAGGAAGGTTACACGATAAAGGAGCACTCCAACCTCCCCCGACTCAGAACCTTCAAATGATGAGGTCTGAGCTGCGCGAGGAAGACCAAAATGTAAATATTGTGCTCCGAAGCGGTATTACAACGGGGGATGACAAGGGCAAGCAGCCCGAAGAAAGTACCTGGGTCCGCAAGGCTCTGAAGAAGGAATCTGAATTTTATCTGGAGCATGCTAAAGACACATTCATGGAAGCTAAGAAGAGCTTTACGGATGCCTCTACTTTGGAAAGTAAAGACAAACTGGAACCAGAAATGGACCCATCAATGCTCACGACATTCTTAGAGACATGCATGAAGCTGTTGCGTGAAAACAAGGCTGTGAAGGTGCTATAAGAACTCATAACTAGATGTGCTGGAACCATCCCAGGAGAATGGCACGTAGTCTAGAAGCTCGGGAAGCACACAACGCGAATAGGAAGAGAGATGGGATTTACTGCACAGATCAGAGAATATGAAATGGATTAAGTGATTTTGGATCTAGGATCAGATGCGAGCGTCCTGCAAAAGCAGACATGGGAGCACATGGGAAGGCTCGCATTGCAATGGTCCCCTATTCAATTTTGAATGGTGAACCAACAAAAGATCCTACCTATGGGAATATTGCAGGGGATAATGGTAGATATCGAAGGTGCGAGCACACTAGCAGATTTTGAAGTGATAGAGATTGTTGATGACAACAATCCCTATCTTGCACTATTGGGAATAGATTGAGCCACTAACATGAATGGAGTGATAAATGTAAAGAAGAACAAGATGATTTTTGAGAAAAAGTCACTGCGCATAGTGGTACCTTTGGACCCTCCAGAAGGACAACATTACACAGAATTGGTACATGACAACAACAACGACGAAGATCTAGACTGCATCTACAAGATAACCATGTGGGAGCAAGACTGGGTAAATCCCACTGTGGATGGCCGAATCTCGTGGGAGAGCGAAAGCTCCTGCACATCAAATTTTGATGAAGAGATAGAACGATGGCAGAACCGGTTCCACGAGGTAACCGCTCTCAACTGTAACATGATGACAAGTTCGCTGCACTACGTGGCAAAAAAGGTAAGAGATCTGCCTATGTATGATGGGTTGAGCGAGGTGGATGATTTCTTGAATAAATTTGAAAAAGAAGTGGCAAAACAACAACGATTCGATGCTCTGAAGTGGGTACTGCGGACTACGCCCACAAGGTGGTGGGGTACACACCAGCAAAATTTTGAGGATTGGTGTGAATGTAGAAGGATGATGTGCCTACGATTTAGGAAGCCTCAGATGCGGATAAAATACAAGTATGCTAGACAAAACAGACCACGCACCCACCTTTCTAGATGGATGTAGGCATATGGTGTGCAACCTGCACGAAGGCACATTGTTCACACGGTAGAAAACACAATTGGCAAGCAGGAGTGGGCAAGCCAATGGTGCGAACAACCCCTCCATTTGGGACCAGGAGGTATGATAAGAACAAGTGCGCATAAGGTTATCTGTATGGAAGCCTTTGACAAAGTGTGCAAAGTTCTGAACAAGGTCCACAATGTGAAACTGACTGACTGGGACTTGTGCATACCAACAGTTCTATGGGCGTATCAGACCATGTGCAAGAACTTGACTACATAGGCACTGCCAAGGTTGGAATATGAGACGGATGTTGTAAGCCCTCTAGTGCTTGAAAAATCTAATCCAACACTGGTAGGGATGACGGTTCGCAGAACCTTGGAAGTCAAAATCCAATAGGGAAACCTTAGACTCCAAGAACTTGAAGAATAAAGGGTACGATTAAGAAGGAAAAGCGCTCTGGTGGACGCGGAAGTCAAGAAGCTAGAGGATGAGATAAAGGAAGATTTTCTCGCCAGAAAAACTAGGATGGTAAGGCAAGGTGCGTACGATCATGCTGACAAGTTTGAGAACTATTGCCATGAATTGATTAATTTGATGCCTTGGCTTGGACCACACATTGCTAAGCATAGTGACCAGGGCAGCGCATTGCAAATGGTGAAACGCGTGATGCTGACCGTAACAATAAAAGGTGGGGATTCTGCAGGAACCATGACAGAAGACCAGATGGAACTCTACATGGGTGGTGCGACCACCTGACTAGTCGAAGGAAAAACAGTCTTAGTGCTCCAAGCAGTTGAAAGGAAGCGCGGGACTATAAACTACCCTTCCTAGAAGCTGCACGAGGTTGGAGCTGCACGTAGAAACAAAAAGTCACAAGGTTTGCGACCGTGCATGGGGGGCTGCGCTGCCGCGCGAGTTGGTAAGAAAGTGACTGTTGAAGTCACTATTCGTGATGGGATGTGTTATCACTGAAAATATTTCAAAGGAAAAGGGTAAGGTAAGGGAGAATTGGCCTTGGTTATTGTCAAGTTCCTTTCATGCATAAGAAGCACTTGGCAAACTCAGGGTCAGCATACATCAGAGTTCTTTGAAGGCTCAAGCAAGGCATGTAAGTTTTGAACAACTTCATGGTAGATGGAAAGGCCATTTCAAGCAAAGGAAAGATAAAGAGAGTCGAATTGGCATTAAAACTGTGTTTTGGTGATTACACAGCAGTTTCATAGCGCGCGCTACGAAACTACTGAAGATAATGCCTAATGCACAGCGATTTCGTAGTGCGCTACGAAACTGCTGTAGCTTCATATTTTGATATAGTTGACCAGTTTTGAGGAACAAAAGGGAAACCTTTTTGAAAGGGAGTTTCTGAATAAGGATCATTCACACAACACAAACATCTAGCAAGGACAGAAAGGGCAAAGGAAAAGCATATATGAACCATAAGCCATTTGTTATAAAAGTGATCACAGCAAGTATTTTTCATCATACTTCAAGCAGCGTTGAAGAAGGTTTTGTCTTCATATAGGTACATGGGCAAGGTATACACATGAAAAGCAAAATATTCCAAAACATTTTTGTGTAATCAAAGAAGGACAGTAGGCATAATTGATTTTGAATATCCTTGTGAAGATCAAAAGAAAAAAGGAGGAACTTTCTCTCCTTGTTTTTACCAGTCAATTTCTAGAAGCATTTATGAGCCGTTAAAATCTCATCTCTGAAAAGTGAAAGAGCTTTTCATCCCTAATATACTGAAGTACAAAAACCTCCTTCAGTTTCCTCAAATACATCCTGAGCTGGGAGAAATGAATGATTAAACTTGCGCTATGAAACTGTTGTAGGTGCAAGTTTTTCACAGGCATATATCTCTGTTTTACACCTGTTTTTCAAAGGCACATTCTGGGAGGTAGGGATAGTGTTTCAAAAAACCAAGAGAGGTTTTTGTTCAGCAGGGATTGGTTCACAAAAGCCTCCTTCAGTTTTTCTAAATACGGTTTTTGGGAGAAGTTATGAGCTCTGTCCCAAGACCCATTTTTCATCCAGAACAGAGCAAGGGACATTCTCCTAGTATTTAGGAACATAAAGGATCGATTCTGGACAGCTGGAGAAGTATTTTAAAAAACCAAGAGAGGTTTTTGTTATAGAAATCCTAGAATACAAAAACCTCCTTCATTTTTGAAAAATGTGTCATGGATGAGGAGATAAAGGCTCTGTCCCACGTGCCATTTTCAGGGATCCTAAACCTAAAAACATGGAAACATGTTCCCTAATTTCTAGTGTTTGTCTTCAGCAGTCAGATGACCACGTGGGAGGCTTCATCAAATTCGACTTCTTTAGGTTGCAAGTTGTCAAATAATGCTTTAAATGCTTAGATAAGGTTGTTGTAATCATAATAAGGAGTTACACTCATAGTTGTATTAGGTCTCTAGGACTCCTAGTTAGGTGTCATTTGCATTTAATAGTTAGTTTTAAGTATCAATAGGTGTCATAGTAGGATGAATTCGAATTCCCCTCATGCTTGAGGAGGAATCCAAGTTATGTAAAGAGCTCTATATATAGCTGAAGAATCAATGTACTCAGGGTTGGAAATTTTATAACAGAGTACTATTTTGGCTTATGTAAAGATAGAGTTCAGTAATATAAGTTGGCTGCTTTTCTTCTCAGGATTCATGAAGGATTTCCATGTTCAGAATGTGTGATTTTATTCTTTCCTTAATGTCTTTTACAGTTGCATAGATGTGTAATCACTCAGAATTCACTGATTGTGCTCTGATTTCCTGTATGCATTTATGAACTGTGGTTTTATATGAGTTGTGTTCTGAACATCCAAATGCTTAATGCCCTGACTTCTATGTAAAGGCAGTATCATTGTTTACTGAAGTATGATTGACTCCATAGGCCCAATGGAAACTTATGTAATGTTTGTCCAGCCTTCATATTTGTCAATGTTATTCCACAAGAGTTAGCCATCTAATTATTAGTCAAAATCAATAACCCTTTGAGAGAGCCCTCTCAGGCTAAGGAGGCTAAGCCTTAGTCAAAGGATCGGTTTGAAACAGTTACTTGAAGTCTTCCTGGTTTGCAGCCTTCTAGGGCTTGATTTTGAGATAACAGGATGCTTGACTTGAGGCCAAATGGAGAGGGCGGAAAGCATTTAAGACGCGATTTATGGGCAAGATTTGGAAAAATTTGCCGCCAAGAAAGCAATAATGAAACGGAATTGGGGGGAACGGTCGAATTTGAATTCAAAAAGCACTATAAAATAAAAAGGGCTGCTTAGAAAACAACACTTGGTCATTTGCGGATTGAGCGATTGAGCAGAGCCCTCAGTGTTGTGAGTCAAGCGTTGATTGAGCCCCTAAGTTCACGAGTGTTAGATTTCTGGACGAGTACGATGGAAACTGCTCAGGATGTTATGGACATAATAGAAATGATCGTTGAGGAGGTCGTGCAGGCCCTAACTGTGGGGGATGTTCCTGAAGGTGTCAAGATTGTGGCAGAAATCCTGAAATCACTGCGCACACCAAGACCCAAGAAGTATAAACAAGCAATGGCTCTCGTATGTGTGTCCCCGTGGAACCTGCTATGCAGCAAACTGTCGATGGAGGAGAAGGGGAAAGTTGTCATTATAGAAACAGACGAGGAAGAAGAAGACCTGCAGGTTCTTATCATCACAGAAGAAGAAGATGAAGGCATGGAGGTGGATACTAAGCCTACACACTCTGCGACAAAACTACCTTCTTATGTCCCCTCATGAAAAGGGAAAGCCAAAGTGCCCAAGGACCTGGATGAGACCAAGAGCTCGCTCCAGACCCTGCTCCTCCTAGATGGTATTATGTTTGAAGGCACACCCCTGGGCCGCGTGCTGAGCCTGAAATTTGAAGATTGGGATCTTTCTAACTGCAATAAGTTCCCTCACCTTGAGACCGGAAACCTCATGAAATAGAACACCACAGGGGGGGGCGTGACAGCATTAGAGCCACGGAAGTGGTTGTGCGGAGTGGAAAAGGCCGGGCTGCTGAACCTACTTTGGGTGTTGCATTTCCATCGCACCCCAATAACCATTTTCATCATCTAGCAGCTGCTCTGCCTGGTGCATGATGGGTGTTTATGGCTGGGGTAGCCCATCCCCATCACGACAGACTTGATTCATCGCATCTCCTGGCTTCCATACAAAGGAGAGGACCTCGCGGCCATATCAGAAGGGAAGGGTAGTGATTTGGCCATCACGGAGGCCATGAAGACAAAGTACAAGCTGGAAAAGAAGAAGAGGGGCTACGCCATCTCCAGCATCAAGGACAAAGCAATATGCGTGGCAACCCAAATCCTGATAGGAAAATTTATGTGCAAGTGTCGCGCAGACAAGGTACCTACGCCGGTGGTCGCACTGGCCGAGCAATGCGTGGAGGGGGTCCAGTTTAACTAGTCTGAATTCCTCTGCTCAGAATTTTTAGAGAATTGCTGTGAAGTCGATAAATAGGGCAAAATGTACCACTATGCATGGTTGTTGCTATCTATAGTGCTCGTAGCTGGGAAATTGTAGAGGGATAGTCAATTCCCCATAATTGACAGAGATTTACCGGAGGCCACAAAATATGCTTCACTCTGGGCCACGAAGGATGCTAAAAGGGTACGTTAAAGCAAGATCTTCTGGGTGTTCATTGAGATGAACCTCAAAATGTGGATCAACCATAAGCCATGGTTGTCACCCACAATTTATAACAGTCTGCAGAGTTTTGTAGAATTTAAGGCAGACATGCATAACATATATATCAGGAAGTGCAAGGACTCGACTAAACAGTAGACATATCTACCCTTTGTAGCCACTGACGACTCCATTTTCAGTGTCCTGGAGGCATGGGCACCGGAATGGTGCGCCCCGGACATTGCAGAAATCAAGAAGTTGGTAACGCAAAAGAAGAAAGACGAGGCCAAGTTGCGCATTGCATAGTTGGCCGAAAAATGAAGGAAGGAAACAACATAAGCAGAAGTGTAGACAGCATGGGATGTGGCACAGAAAGCAGTTGAGTAGGAAAAGGTGGCAACAACAGCAACAACACAGGAAGTAGGCGAGGGCAAAACAACGCTTTCGCGGGGGCAAGAAGCAGAGGGAGCAAAAACAAAAGAAGGAGGCATGAACCCATGAACCGCGTCAACATAGCTGAAGCACCAGCACCCAGTAGAGTGGGCAGGATCGCGGAAGAAGGTCAAGGCCTTGAAATTGTCCATTGACCCGATCACCCTAACTGAGGGTGATTTGCAAGAAATGGGCAAGATGGTGTGCGATGTCACCAATGAGGCTCTCCAAGATTTCATGCAGGAGAACCATATTGTGTTGGGGGTCCTTAGAGTGCAGTTACAGGAATTACAGGCGTGCCCCCCTTAGGCTGGTACCCTTTCAACCAACCTTGCAGTCGGACCCATGGAAATAGAGCAGACATTGCGCGCGCGGATGACGAACACAATAGTGCTTCCGGAAAGGGCACTGGTGACATAAAATGAGGCTGACGAGCCTTTGGTTAGCACACTGAAATGTATCGAGGTTAATCTAGTTTCCCTCCTGCGTGAGACATTATATGTGTTGTAGGATGGGATAACTGCAGAGCTGTGAGCTAGAGAGAGCCATGCACTCCACGTCCTCAGTGAACAAGAAATAAATATGGAACAACTAAGCTTGCAGTACAAAAAATTGGTGTCGCAAAGTCAACAACTGGTATAGGTGATACACGACGCTTGCCAAAGCATCTTGGAGCTAGCCATCCCAGCAGACATACTAGCGGATGTGCGGATCCATAGGTTAGAAGCAGGGGTCCATGAGGCAAAGGAAGAAATGACAAAGGTTCAATTGGAGCCAAACTTTCAGATTGCCGAGTTGTGGTTAAACGCCCAACCATCCACTCCCCCGGACATTAGAGAATAGCGCGATAGCGCTATCACAACGAGATTGGAGGAAATTGGAGGTGTAGTGCGAGACCGCATCATCATGTTGGAAGAATCACTTGAAGTCCTCACAACTCTGCAGGAGGACCCCAACATCCAGCGCTTAGAGATAGAGGCGCGAGAACTCTAACAATAGTATGACAGTGTCCGAGGAACTACGCAGACGGTGGTCCTCACTCGGATGCTTGCACAGATGCAGCAGGCTAAGGCACTAAAGGAGTAGCTGGACGCAACATGACATAAGGAACCAATCCTAAAAGTGCTTGTCCAGCCTTGGATTGATGAGGCCTTCACCATCACAACGGACATCAAAGGCAAGTTCACACACATGTAGGGGATGCACACATTGATGCAGAGAAGCATTCCCAACACAGAGGTCTCAGAACAACGTATGTAGCAAATCCAACAAGCAGCAGCTTAGTGCGCTACTCACCTCAGCACAGTTCGAGAACAATTGGAGGGACTCCGTGCAAAGATCGCCATGCTGACAGTGTGACTTGAGGACGAGTCACAATGTTTGTGTTGGGGACCTTTTGGGCATGGAATCCCCCTAAGGCATGTTTTGGAGCTTAAAACCCAAGTTTTGACCGAATTTTGTTGTAAAGCTCAGCGAATTGCAGGCACAGGGCCCGAAAGTATGATAGAGTCATAGGATTTTCTGCCCTAGTTTTGTAATGTAATGTCGGCTAAATAGACCTACCCATGGTCCGCAAACCATGGGATTGTATAAATAGAGAAGGCTTTAAGTGTAGAAGAATGAGATAGAGAATAGAATATGAGCATGAGAAGTCTAAGCGATTGAGTCGTAGTGTAAAGTGTGCCTTTGGTTCGTAGAGTATGAGAAGGCTCTGCAGCTAAGTGTGCAGAGGCCTAGTAGTCTGCAGCTGAGTGCGTGGACCCCTGCAGCTGAGTGCGCAGGGTGAATCGAGTATGTAACCGGGGAAAGAATCAATAAAGAGAAGTTTGGTTATAATTCTATATTTGTTCTCGGGTTAATGCATGATTGATATAACTTGCAAATATACTATTTATTTACTGTGCACACCTTATGAATGTTTTATGTTGTTAAGTATAACTCAAAGCACTCAAGTAAGCAAAGATAATTAACTAACATTGGAATATAAGAAAGATCTTGGGTAATAATGCAGAGCACGACATTCAGCACCTGGGTAGGGCTACGTGAAGGTAGTATATCAGGCTGTGAGGCACGAGAAAGTGTGCGAAGCAACCTACGCGCAGCGTCAAACTGCGAACCATGTGAACTCATCAGACATCTCCAGGGTGTGGAAACCTGGTTCTAGCACCCTCTCATACTACTCCGGGTGAGACCTCAGTCAGCGCTTCACAGACTGTTGCCGAAAGGGCTAGTAGTACTCGGATTTGTTTGGCTAATTTAACTCTGAACTTGGGTCAGGCCCCAATAAGCCAACACTCAAGCTGGGGCCAACTAAGGATTTTAGAAATTGGACAAAAGGGTAAGATTAAAGTGCACCAATGTTAGAGGGCTATTTGATTTGGATGAATCCACTTAATTGTACAATTGGAATTTCTATGGGTTCAGGTAGGAGCTACCCTATAAGGGTGAATATGTTGAAGGAGGATACAATGACCATTATTAGCAAGATAACTTAGGGGTTATCCACTAACTAATCCAAGGTGGAGACTAAGATGGAGAAGAGGGAAAAGGGTTGTGGTATTGGTTCCCCTAGGGGTATTAGTTTCACCACAAAAATTCCACCTATGGCACATGATAAAGAGGAAACTATAGTCCCTAGACTATCACTCCCCAAGACTAAAGAGGTTGGAGAAATTAATCATCTTTATGAAGGTAAGTCATTGTCATGTCATTGAAGAGAAACTTGTGCTCACTTTGCTGAAGTATATATAATTCAAGGTTATAACTTTTTTGAGATTGAGAAGAAAAGTGATGATTGGATCTAGGGGTTTTGTAGGTGCAAGGTGAGGTTCTCACTAACACAAGCTAGGGCCAGCTAAGGGTTCTGGAAAGTGGACAAAAGGGTAATATTGAAGTGTCACCAATGCTAGAGGGCTAGTTCATTTGGACAAATCCACTTAATTGCAAATTGGAATTTCTATGGGTTCAGGGAGGAGATACCCTATAGAGGTACATATGTTGAAGGAGGATACAATTACCATTATTGGCAAGCTAACTCAAGGGTTATCCAGCTGCTATCACCCCAAGAAATGCTCCTAGGTTGTAGCTCGAAGATGCTCGGGAACATTACAAACTCAACGTGATGTTGGAAATGGATGAATGGAAGGAATGATGCTTGTTCAAGCTAGATAACCGCTCCTACTTTGCTTGACTCCAGACACGCGTGAACACCCCCAGACTACAAGGCTTTAGACCACCAATTACTCATAGTTTAAAGATTTGGTGAACATGGAGAATACTGACCACACTAGCAGATGCACGGGACCCTGTGATGGCCAGCTGCAACCAGTAAAGAAGTCTGCAAATCTATTCCCTAATGCATAGACAGGATGACAACTCTTTGGCATTAAGTAAAAAGAAACCTGAATATAAAATTCACTAATACATACAAGATTTTAACACAGAGGTAGGATGACAGCTCCTCTGATGCTAAACATCAAGAGTTCAAGAAAACTGCATAACAGGCACCGACTAGAACAGAGTAGAGATGGAGAGTGAGCAATTAACAGCAAAAGAAGCTTTTATTAGCTGAAAATGAAGACGAGACACTGCAAGTATCAAAGCAGTTACAGTCTCCAGAAGTTGAACCTTACATCAAACAACAACCATCAACCCTGATTACATCTCGTTTTTGGGTATATATAGAGTTTGAATACAAAGGCACTCAGTCGTTCTAAGTATGGAGGGGTCATAATTGACCACCAACCGCTTTAACTGCCTGATGGAGTTTCTGGTGTAATTTTCCTGCTTTAGTGAACAAATTCGATCTTCTCAGGTGCTCTGCTATCCTTCTCAGGCAGGTGGAGTGTTGAATGGAAGAAGTTCCATAACTGTTAAATGCATTTACTTGCTCGGGCTCTATCCTTTTTCTCCTCGGCCATACTGCTTCTTGAATGCAGTTGTTGAAGATGAAATGCATCGAGTATTGGTAGATGATCGCCTTCATCCTTTGGGTGCACGGCATGATCAAGGTGAGCGGGATGCATGGCGGATATATGAGCAGGGCAGAGGGAGGAGATCAGTCGTCGGATCAAGCAAACAGACGGCGAAGATCACTTGGCGGGAGGTATCGGGAGGAAGTGGGAGTAGGATGATCGCGAGCCATTAGATCTCGGGTGTGCAGATCCAATGGCTATCGGGCGGAGGAGATGCGCGGGGGTTAACGACCAGGGAAAGCGGTTTCGACAGTGAGTGCTATTGATTGCACTATCGTAACGAGCATGACACATGGTGACAGGGAACAAGCGAAAACTACTTATAACACAAGTTATCGCACCATTGGTTTGCGGGTGCAGGAGGAGCGAACGCCATCCGATCGTGGTGGAGATGATCAGACGGTGGGGGAAAAACGGGTTGGTTGTTCATTGAATGTGGTGAGGGCCATTAGATCAGGGTGCGGCGATCAACGGCTACGACTTCAGGTGACAGGGTTATGAAGGCGCGCGATCATGTGAAGATGGTCGTGTGAGGGTTTAGGCTTTGTGCTTGGGCTTAAGGGCAAAAGGATTTTTTATATGGTTTTTAACAATCAAGCTCGTGAAATGGGAATGAGAGGAGGGTGAGTGGAGTGAAAGGGGAGGTAGAATGACTAGTTATATGCTTCCTTCAAGCAAGAAACAAGGACCGAGCTTACTTCTGGGTCTTCTAATGTCAACAACATGTAGTAGAGCTAACACTGGCTCCTTCTGGGGATGAGATCCTCCCTGTGAGGTCTCAAGAACTGCAGATCATTGCCTTTCTTGTGAAAACAAATTATCAAAATTTCCTAGTGTTCCATTGGGAATGGAGTCTAACTGAGCTTACACTAAAACTGATAAAAGAACATATTTACAACTTTAAGGCCTAAAAACCTTAAACAACATAATTTTCGAAACTGCCCATTTACTGGGCCCTCAAAATTGTTTCTCCTTCTCTTGGTCAATACGCCTGTTAGCTAGTTCATCGAAGAGTTGCAAAATTGGATTTATTTGATCGTCTACCTCAAAAATTTTAGGGCATTCGACCTTATCAGGAAGAGATGGTTTATATTTCACCCCCTCTCTGTATGCCCTCATCCTTGGATGTTCTTCGTGGAAAATTTTGTACACCTGCTGGATAACAAGGGTTGCTGTGTACTTGGCTGTGTCGTTTGTGGCCTGAACAATTAATATAAATGCCGAATCTATGTATTCTGATGTGGAGGACACAAAGACTTCACCTTCTCCTACATCTTTCTTAGAACAAGCCCCATCCAAGGAGGTGTCCCAAAACTGTGTGCCTTCTCCCTTAGTGATCTAGAAAACTTCCCTTTCAAGCTATGTGGAGGCCACCTGGGCAGGCTTCAGAATATCAAGACTGAGATTATCAATATCATCCTTGGGCATTGAATTATGGCTGGCCTTAGTGCCTAGGGGGAAATTATGAGGGATTGTCTCTTGAACAGACAGAGGAGCATAAGATGATGGGGAATTAACTTCACCCTTTTTGATCACTGGGCTAGGGATAATAGCAGGTTGGCCAGTTTGCAGATTTGCATAGTCATTAGAAGTTGGGTTGGCTTTAGGCTCCGGCTCTTCGAGGTTAGATTTCTTGAAGGACTCTTTCTTCACTGGCTCAATCAGAGGCATGGGTATTCTTGGCTTCTGAATTTATGACTGAAACCTGACAGAAGAAGGGGAACATTAAAGGCCTCTTACCTCTGTAGTTGGAACTTTGAAGAAGATGGGGTCTACTGCTGGTTGCTTCTGCTGATAAGCTTGTTGTTTTGTAGGGACAACAAAATCATGAGCAGGGCCTTTGGATAATGACTTCTCATAAGCAACCCTGGTTAAGAAAGGGGCACAACCCTTGTCTTCCCTACCATGGACCTCATCCTATTCTTCATATTGCTCTTCTTCCATGACTATATTCTGAAAAAGGGTTTTGACCCTTTGGTCTTCATTGACATCTTTATTTCTTCGCAAAATCTGCAACTACTCCTTTGTCCCTTTATATGGATTTGGATTTGCAAAGGTATAAGGAGCTTGTCCCTCCCTTGAATGTTGCTCCACCCTTAATTTGGAAACTTCAGAGGCTAATGACTCTATCATCCTAGCCATTTTATCAATCTTGAGATCTGAGGATGATGAGGACTCACCCCTCTGTCTTCCTCTATCAACATCACCTTCGAGCCTTTCTGCAGCCATGATGTTTGATCCTACTTCCAATGCTGCATCTTTCATATCAACCAAAGAAGCACATCTTCTCTCCCTCAATAGTAAGCAGAAACATGAATTGAAGGCATTAGCATAAGTGAGCTTAACAGAGGTAAGGGTGGGTTTCACCTCAACTGGTATTCTGCTGTACATGCCGTTAAATCTCTTATTGAAATCAGACATCAACTCACTATTTTCCCTCTGTAAGTTTCCAAACTCAGTATGGTAATAGAGCAGGCCTCTTTTATCTCCCCAATGCTTCAAAAACACATAATCTAATGCTTCAATATCCGCAATAGACCTAGGGGTCAATTCTCTGAACCACTTTCTAGCCTCTCCATCAAGGCTCTGGACAAAAACTCTCATCCACACATCATCTTCATTGATATCCAGGTTATCAACATAACTATAAAAAGACTCAAGGTGTTCTTTAGCTGTTACTCCCTCTGTACCAGTGAACTTAGGCATATACTTCTGGTATTCTCATGTAGGCATGGCACTCAAAGGGATAGACAAGACCAAGGGTCCATATCTAGAAGCTATAATTCTTTCCATCTTAGTAGGTGCTTGCTCGCTTACCATGGCTGGGGTAGGTGGAAGGATACTGGCAGATTGGATGGTAGGAAACAATGAAATAGATGACAGGGACAAGGGAATATGATGGACTGTATGGGAGGCTCTCCTTGGACTGAGATCCGAAGGGGAACTGAATGAACGAGGAGATTTATGAATCTCTGGAGGTATTTCTTCACTAACAACGTTAGGCTCTAGATCTTTAAACTGTATATTCTCGGTTATAACCTTCTCTTGTAGAGATACATAAGATTTTTTAGGCTTACATGATCCTGATGCTCCTTTCTGTGATGTTTTCTTCGACTTGACAATCTTCTTAGGGTTAGGCACCGGGTCAGCTGGTGATTTCTGAGGATTTCTCCGGGTATGCCTCACGAACTGAGCCAGAACTGAAATGTGGAGTCACCACCAGGTTGGTCCTCCAATAGAGTCGCCAGATAGATGATTACAACCAGAAATGTGTCCAAACTTTGTCTATCATCAAAGCTGAAACTGTGTCATTCTCCCAGGGAAGCTGAGCTTCAATCTCCTCTCCCCGACAACGACGCCAATTAGTGTTATCACCCCAGGAAACTCTCCTAGGTTGTAGCTCGGAGATGCTCGGGAACATTACAAACTCAACATGATGTTGGAAATGGATGAATGGAAGGAATGATGCTTGTTCAAGCTAGATAACCTCTCCTACTTTGCTTGACTCCAAACATGCGTGAACACCCCCAGACTACAAGGCTTTAGACCACCAATTACTCATAGTTTAAGGATTGGGTGAACATGGAGAATACTGACCACAACAACAGATGCACAGGACCCTGTGATGGCTGGCTACAACCAGTAAATAAGTCTGCAAATCTATTCCCTAATGCACAGACATGATGACAATTCTCTGGCACTAAGTAAAAAGAAACCTGAATATAACATTCACTGATACATACAAGATTTTAACACAAAGGTAGGATGACAGCTCCTCTGATGCTAAACATCAAGAGTTCAAGAAAACTGCATAACAGACACAAACTAGAACATAGTAGAGATGGAGAGTGAGCAATTAACAACAAAAGAAGCTTGTATTAGCTGAAAATGAAGATGAGATGCTGCAAGTATCAAAGCAGTTACAGTCTCCAGAAGTTGAACCTTACATCAAAAAACAACCATCAACCCTGATTACATCTCGTTTCTGGGTATATATAGAGTTTTAATACAAAGGCACTCGACCGTTCTAAGTATGGAGGGGTCATAATTGACCACCAACCGCTTTAACTGCCTGATGGAGTTTCTGGTGTAATTTGCCAACTTCAATGAACAAATCCGATCTTCTCAGGTGCTCTGCCATCCTTCTCGAGCAAGTGGAGTGTCGTATGGAAGAAGTTCCATAACTGTTAAATGCATTTACTTGCTTGGGCTTTGTCCTTTTTCTCCTCGGCCATACTGCTTCTTGAATGCAGTTGTTGAAGATGAAATGTGGCGGGTAATGGTAGATGATCGCCTTCGTCCTTCGGGTCCACGGCATGATCAGGGTGAGTGGGCTGCATGGCGGATGTACGAGTAGGACGGAGGGAGGAGATCGGTCATCGGATCAAGCAGATAGACGACGAAGATCGCTTAGCAGGAGGTATTGAGAGGAAGCAAGAGCAGGACGATCACGAGCCGTTAGATCTCGAGTGTGCAGATCCAACGACCGTCGAGCGGAGGAGGCACGCGGGGGTTAACGACCAGGGAAAGTGGTTTCAGTGGCGAGTGGTATTGATTGCACCGCCATGGATCGTTGGGTGGTATAGGTATGAGGGGAAGCGATCCCATTCAACGCATGACGTGTGGCGACAGGGAACAGGCGAAAACTACTTTTATCGCGAGTTATCGTGCTGTTGGTTTGCAGGTGCGGGAGGAGCGAACGTCGTCCAATTGTGGTGGAGATGATCGAACAGTGGGGAAATAATGGGCAGGTTGTTCATTGAATGCGGCAAGGACCATTAGATCAGGGTGCAGCGATCAACGATTGCGACTTCAGGCGATTATGAATACGCGTGGTCGTGTGAGGGTTTAGGCTTTGTGCTCGGGCTTAAGGGCAAAAGGCTTTTTTATATGGTTTTTAACAATCAAGCTCGTGAAATGGGAATGAGAGGAGGGTGATTGGAGTGAAAGGGGAGGCAGAATGACCAGTTATAGGCTTCCTTCGAGCAAGAAACGAGGACTGAGCTTACTTCTGGGTCTTTGAATATCAACAACATGTAGCAGCGTTAACACCACCAACTAATTCAAGGTGGAGACTAAGATGGAGGAGAGGGCAAAGGGTTGTGGAATTGGTTCCCCTAGGGGCATTACTGTCACCACAAACATTCCACCTAGATCCATTTTAACGTCGGATCTATCAAGCACCAAGAGGGGTCAAATATCTCGAGGTGAAAACCTCTTTTTTGAGTGCAAAACTTGAGAAATTGTTTGCACCTCAAGAGAATTGATCCCTCTGGGCGCTTGATAGATCCGAAGTTAAGATAGATCTGACCAACCATAAAAAATATTCAATAATAAAATTAAAAAAAGACATATAACTCATACTTCTAAATAAATGGAAGTCAAATAAATAACTATGAATATTATGCATTTGAAAACAAAAATCTTCTGATACGCAGAAATAGATATAAATATTTTATTATAATAAGATAAAATTACAGATGATGCTTGTTTACAATGGGTTGCTGGCTTTATATATCGCCATGGGCACCCTTGGGAAAGGGCATGATATTATGATCATGCCCTTTCATCTAACTAAACCTAAAATTAAACAATACCTAAAATAACTAATTTTTACTAACATTCCCTTCCTCTTGAAGAAATGCTTTGTCCTCAAAGCATACGTAACGACGGATGTTGTTGACAAAATGCTTCATTCTCCCAAGAAGCTTCTTCTTCAGGCAAGTCCTTCCACTTGATCAGATATTCCTTGATAGTACGATAACGAAGCTTTCTTTCTCTAGTAGACAAAATGCCTTCTGGTTCTAAAATGACTCTTCCTTCATCATCTAAGGATGGAAGTGTTGTTTGTGCTGTTTGATTGTTACCTAGTGCCCTTTTAAGGCAAGATACGTGGAAGACGTTGTGAACATGACTTGTCTCTGGAAAGCTTAAACCATACGCAACTTGGCTAATCTTTTTGTTGATCTGATAAGGTCCATAAAACTTTGGTACCAATTTGTTTTTTCCCTTATGTTTTAAGGATAATTGTTTGTATGGTTGGAGCTTAAAAAATACCCATTCTCCAACTTCAAACTCTCTTTCGGTTCTGTTACGGTCTGCTTGTTGCTTCATACAATTCCTTGCATTATTCAAGTTTTCTTTTAATATTTGGACGATTTTTTGGGTTTCTTCTAGTTGATCTTTAACAACAGGTAGATTTGTTTGGACAATAGCTAAATCTTTCCATTTCGGGGGTTCATACCCATATAGGGCTTGAAATGGCATCATTTTCGCTGATGTATGATAGGTGGAGTTATACCACCATTCAGCCAGGTGTAACCATTGAGCCCATTTATTTTGTTTTTCTATACCGTAGCAACGTAGGTAGGCCTCCAAACATCTATTGACAACTTCTGTTTGGCCATCTGTTTGCGGGTGATAAGCAGAACTCATATTTAGGTAAGTTCCTATATGGTTGAACAATTCCTTCCAAAAATTACCTTTGAACTTGGCATCTCTATCACTTAAAATGACTTTTGGAAAACCGTGTAACTTATATATTCTTTTGCAAAATATTTCCGCGATTTATTTTGCTGAGTATGACTTTTTTATTGCCATAAAGTGAGCATATTTGGTGAGTCTGTCGACTACTACAAAATCTTGTCCTTGCCTTCAGATACTGGTAATCCTTCGATAAAGTCCATTGAGATTTCTTCCCACTTCTAATTTGGAATGTTTAAGGGGTGAAGTAATCCTAGTGTCGTAATATTTTCGCTTTTATTCCTTTGACATGTGTCACACTCTGCTACATACTTCTGAATATCACGATTCATTCCCTTCCAAAAGAAGGATTGACGTGCATTGTAGTAACTCTTAAAGAATCCTACGTGACCAGCTGACAGTGAGTCATGTAATTCCTTGAGTATCTTAAGCTTAAACTTGGAATTTGTGTTTAGATATATTCTTCCCTTATACCATAGGATATCATTCTTCCACTCAAATATTGAGTTATTGGGAAGGTTATTGATTATTTTTGTTACTTCTGGATCCTTGGCATACCCACTTCGAATTTCGTTAAGCCACTCAGGAACAACAACTGAAATTGCAAGTAGTGTTGGTTCTTAATCTTTCCTGGATAAGGCATCTGCTACTGCATTGTCTTTACCTCTTTTATGTAGTATTTCCAAGTCCAACGCAGCAATTTTTTCAATCCATTTTTGTTGTTCTTCTAAAAGTGTTTTTTGTTGAAGGAGATGTTGGAGACTGCTATGGTTTGTTTGAACAGAAAAAATATTTCCCAAAAGATATTGCCTCCACTTAGCTAGTGCTTGCAAGATAGCAAGCATTTCTTTGTTGTATGTGGATTTGAGGCGTTCTCTTTTGTTGAGCTTCCTACTTTCAAAAGCTATCAGATGTCCTTGTTGCATTAGTACTGCACCTATACTGAATCCAGAAGCATCACACTCAATGATAAATGGTTTAGAAAAATATTGTGTTGCTAATACGGGAACATTAGACATAATTTCTTTTAATTTTTCAAAACACCTTCCTGCTTCCTCATCCCATAGAAACGAATTCTTCTTTAAAAGATTTGTTAGAGGTACAATTATATGTGCATAGTTTTTAATAAACCTTCGGTAATATCCCGTCAACCCTAAGAACCCTCTTAACTTGGATATATTAACAAGTTTGGTCCATTCTTTTATAGCTTTGATTTTGTTAGGGTCCACCTTTACACCTTCATGGGATATAATGTGTCCAAGGCATTCTACTTCTTCCTTTCCGACAGTGCATTTGGATTTTTTTTGCATAAAATTGGTGTTCTTTAAGTAGTGTAAGAACCTTATCCAAATGTTGCAAGTGCTCCTCCCAAGTTTTACTGTAAATTAGAATATCGTCAAAGAATACTAATACAAACTTTCTGAGATGTGGGCGAAATAATTCATTCATAGTTGCTTGAAACGTTGCTGGTGCATTGGTTAATCCAAACGGCATTACTTTAAATTCATAATGACCTTCGTGTGTTCGGAATGCGGTTTTTGGTATGTCCTCTAATCTTATTCTAATTTGATAGTAACCTGATCTTAGGTCCAATTTTGAGAAATACCTTGCGCCATGTAGCTCATCCAACATTTCATCGATAAAGGGGATTGGAAACTTGTTTTTAATTGTTATTTTGTTTAATCCCCTATAGTCAATACATAGCCTGAATGACTCATCTTTCTTCCTTACCAACACCACTGGAGCAGCGTAAGGACTTTTACTTTTCGAGATGATTCCACACCTTAAGAGGTCTTGGATTAATCTCTCGATTTCTATTTTTTGGTGATGTCGATATCGGTATGGCTTGATGTTAACCGGGTCTGATCCTGCCTTGACTTCTATTGTATGCTCAATTTCCCTATTAGGCGGCATCTTTAGAGGTAGGTCTTGAAATACTTCTTCATGTTTCTTAATTAAATCTTGTATCTCTGGTGACTCTTCACTAGTCATATTTGCAGATAACATTTCTAACTGATGACATTGTACTACATAAGCAGGTGCTCCTTTTCGAATCATCTTCATCATCTGAGATGTTGATACAATTTGATTTTCTGGTGCTTGGAATTTTCTGGTGCTTGGAACCCATGTAATTTGTACTTTTGACCTCCCCATTTGAATTTTATAAATTGTACTTGGTGATTAGCGGCATAAGTACCTAAGGTTCGCAACCATTGGACACCT
>APFE031203864.1:237685-261903 GCA_000404065.3 Pinus taeda | reverse complement strand
GAAATGGTCATACGTTTGAATGACTTACTTAACGCAGTTGAATCCCAAAATGATATCTAATATAATGCACTGTGTAATCCCCCATACTTAAATTCAAAAAGAGTCAAGGGATCTCTACCTAAATGGTTCATGAGGCCCAATACTTGCTAAAAGTGGGCTTGATTGTGGAACTCCACAGTTAAGCGCGCTTGAGCCATAGGAGTTCTGGGATGGGTGACCTCCTGGGAAGTCCTGGTTACCGGGTGCAAGCCCCGGAAGTGATGATTGATGCTATGTGATTCGTTCTCCACATTTCACTAGTTTCAATCCCACTTCTTCACCCCTGTGAGCATCACCCGATGTAATGATTGCTAAGTGAACTATTCAAAAATCATGAGAAATTAGTCAATTACGACTACCTCTCATGGAAATGGTCATACGTGAATGACTTACTTAACGCAGTTGAATCCCAAAATGATATCTAATATAATGCACTGCGTAGACCCCCATACTTAAATGATGCATTTATGAAACAAAATTGAAGTTACAATGAACGAAACTTAATGAGGCAATGCATGAATATAAACTATGAGGAACAACCTTGAATAGGATGACAAATTGTTTTAAAAGGACATTAGAAGAACCCCTTAGATATTTAAAACATGCAATGAGTCAAGTAGCGAGACTTGATTGTCATAACTAATTTTGATTAAGTTTTGCCATGGTTTCATTAAGGTGATTCGTAGTTGTAATTGGTTAGTGTTGTGTGACTAACTGATAGCACGTATGTGCATGAATTGAATTTGGTTTGAGCTTATCACAATTCACAAACAAGTGATTACGGTAGTTACTTCATGTATTGGTCTGTTGATGACAATACATTGAGGGAAATTGGAAAATGTTTAGAGTGTTAGCTCAACTATTGTTGACATCTATACAGTAATGAATAGTGCATATACTTTTATTCATGATAGTATTGTGCCACAAACTAAAAAGATTAGGGAAGTGAATATTTGTTAAAGGATGCATATGTATAACTAATGTTGCTAATGGGATTAAGTAGTTGTAGCTTAATGGCAACAAGAAAACTCATCACGTAAAATGTTGCAATGAGAATTGCAATCATAAATGAGAAAGAATAATGTTATATGATATGCATGATTGTGTCAGTGGAAATCAGAATGCATACAACATGTATGTCAGTTGTGTTTCCTATCAATCTAGATGTTGTGGACCCATGTCGAGGGTTAAGTGTAGATGCATCGTATACATGCATGTTTGTTTTGTTAATGATAATGATTATATGGTTCATTATGTAGATTACTTTGGGAAAGAGTGAGAACAAGAAATTTAACATGCCAGATAGTTGCAGATATATTGTGAACAGCTAGAATGCCTTTGGTTGATGACAGTTACCTGCCCAGAGGGGTTGATGGTACTTGTCTGCCCGGATTGTTAAAGGCTAGAATGCCTTGGGTTGATGACAGTTACCTGCCCAGAGGGGTTGATGGTACTTGTCTGCCCAGATTTGGGTTGATGGCAGTTACCTGCCCGGAGGGGTTGATGATACTTGTCTGCCCAGATTTTCTCTTCCTAGAATGCTTGAGCTGGTTGGCCAGTGGAATTCCATGTTAGACCTGGTAAGGTCTCTATCAAAGAAACTATCTGGATGTGAAAATGACTTGATCGGGTTGTGGAAACTAGTTCCCATGAGTTGGGAATTCTTTAGCCTATTGTGGTTCTCATAGCTAAAGGAATTAACTAATTAGCTATACGTTATGTTAAAAATGAATTTCATATATAGATGTGTAAAAATGTCATGCACATTTAACAGGAAATGAGATTAGTGCTCAATAAGGAGTTATTGGAAATTTTAATTCCTTTATTGAATTATTAATCTTATGAACGTCTTAGTGGGGGCTAAGATAGTTTTTACTTGATGCAGTGATTGACTGTTTTGATGATTAGAGAGCTAGGTGCTCTTTTGGTACCTTTAGAAGTACTTTGTGGATGTCTTTAGTGAGAGTTAATTCAATTGTGCATGTGGAGCAGTGATGAGCTCTTAAGTACTTGTAAAAGTACTGTGATTTAAAAATCATCTAACATTGCACAATTGATTGATAGTTAAAAGTATTTCATTTGACTCACAAAATTATGATTAATGCGATTGAATTTGTTTGTCAAACACTACAGGATTACTTACCATGGAGGGTTGATGGGTTGTCCAACTACTATTAAAATGCTTACGTAGAAGTGCTCATAATTTTCAAGACTAGATGGTAAGTAATGGTAAGTTGGTATAGAGTTTGGTTTTTGAATTTCAATAAGGGCCAAGTGGTGGCAATTAGAACTTGCATAATTTTGCAGTTATGGATGCTTGTGACTATTGATCTTTCTTATGATTATATCATTACTATTTCGGTTATTGTCATTTATTGGAATGAAATCTTGGATTTTAAAGAAGAAGGATCATCTTTTTGTGTGGTTTAGATGGTTATACCATGAGTAAAATCTCAAGTTCCCAACGAGAGATGAACACCGAGGACAATGTTCCTGTTAAAGGGGGAAGTATGTAACATCCCTAAAATAACTCATGGTAAAAAAAAAAAAAAAAAACTTACAGTTCAGTTATGAAAACTAATTCTAAATAAGGATGAAATTAAGAAAGGAGGAAAAATTGTTCGGTAGAACTGCGGGATGTAGAAGAGGTTGAAAATGTATTTCAGTTGTGAACTTGTGGATGGATGTCACACCGTTATGGGGTTTTTGAGGAATCTTTTAAGCTCGAGGCAGAGGGATTTCTAGTTCTTGGTTTTGATGCACGTATTCCTAGTGGAGATGGATGCCGGTGAATTAATAGCGAAAGAGTAATGTGAGGAAGGGGAAGATGGCGAGTGTGCGAGGTATTGCAGTGGCGGGAGTGGCAAATCTCTTGACTTTCACTACGTTTTCTGTTGGCATTTGCGTTTTCTGAGGTTGCAGCGGATGAATGAGAGAGTCTACTTTTCGAAATTGCTTCGGAACCAGAGGAGTATCAACTGTGTGTAAGTTGAGAACTTGGACTACAGAGTGCACATACGTTTTCTCAGTTGGATGCGGAAGGCTCGTTTTCTCAGTTGGATGCGGGAAGATCTCACAATGCCGAAGTCGGGTGTCATTGATCATGACGATTTTGACTTTGTTGTTTTCCATCGGATTTACATTGTGGGTTTTTGGAGATATAGATCTGTCCGCGGTTTGGATAGCTTTTTGGTGGTCAACTAAAGAGATATGTATATGTTATTTTGCTCATAGAAATAGGTATTTTGGGTAAGGAGAATACATATTCAAACAATAGCTATTGCATTTTTAGAAAAGAGAATGCATATTAAAGAAATAGAAGTAAATATTGCATTCTTGGCATATTAAAGAAAATAGAAGTAAATATTGCATTCTTGGAAAAGAGAATGCATATTAAAGAAATAGAAGTAAATAATGCATCCTTGGCATATTAAAGAAATAGAAGTAAATATTGCATTCTTGGAAAAGAGAATGCATATTAGAGAAATAGAAGTAGATATTGCATCTTTGGAAAAGAGAATGCATATTAAAGAAATAGAAGTTAATATTGCATTTATGGAAAGAAAGAATGCATATAATAGAAATAGAAGTTAAGTTGGATTTTATTGGAAAGGGATATATGCTATTGCATTGTGATGCTAGCTTATTTCTAAGTTTCTAGTGAAATGAGTATGCATTACATGCATGATAAAGATAGCTAAAGATGTGCTTCTTGGCACATAGATATTCATTTTTAACTTTCTTGAAGAAAGAGTATATTATATATATACGTAAATATAGCTTCATTTTAGAAAAGTGTGCATACTTCATGTATGAAGATGGAGGATTTTATGAGAGTTTTCTTCGAAATAAAATTAGAGGTTCTTTCCTTTAAAGACATATATGAATAGTGTTCATACCAGAACTAGAATCTTTACTTGTTTCACGAAAAGACTATGTGCATTAAAGTAAAAATAATTGTGTTAGGAAAAAACATATGTTGCATGCACATAAGGGTAGCTAATGTGACTATGGAAATATGAGTCTGTGTGTACTTAGAGAAAGTGGTCATGTTAACTTTCTTGAAAATAATAATCTCTTGGAGAGATTGTCTTGTTAGATGAGTTGTGTTGATTTTCTTGATTTTGATGCATAAAGGGTAAGTAAACCTTGTTTTTGTATCTTGATTTTCATGCATAAAAATAAATATCTTTAATAATTTCTTGAAAGGGAATCTTGAGAAACCCTCATATAAGAAGATAGAGAAATGAGGATTATAATGACTTCCTTTAAGAAAGAGGTATGTGGTTTGTTGTATGAAATGATGGTAGTATTCTAGTGAAGGGAATATGTGTTGCATACATTAGAGAAGGGCTTATAGGATAAGCAATGGTATGTACAAAGATTAATCATTGTGATATGGAGTTATGTTCTTTGTATGTTAGAGAGATTATGTTGAGTTGTCTAGAAATAACTATGTGAAAAGAACATATGTGCTTAAGCATAGAAATAGCGGTTTATTACATATATGAAATTATAACGAACGTGTTTTACATGTTAGTAGAACTAATGAGTATGAAATTATAACGAATGTGTTTTTACATGTTAGTAGAACTAATGAGTTAGAACTCTTAAGGAGAGTTATGCATTAGTGTAAACAGAGATTGTGGGGGTCAAACAATATTATTTGGGTATATGTACTAGTTAAATAGTAAGTCATGCTTGCTTATGCATATGAGTAGATGCTAAAGGATCTCTTTTAGAGGTTGTTTATGATTCTTTAATATGGTATCTAATATTGTTTCCCAAGCTTGTTGTCGACAGCATTGATAGGAAACGATGCCAGTTGGTGCCAAAGAAAAGTGATGTTTAAGGTTGTGGCAGGAAGAGGATCAATGGTCCATGCAGATGAGTTCGAGTTTCAAGAACATACATTGCTAGAACAATCATGCCACAAGGAATGTTGCATGTGGCAGTATGTAAGTAAAAGATTACATGAGAACTGTATTAGCTTTTAGCTAGTTATGTGACAACTTAATGATAATTCATTGTAATGATTTTATAACAATGGTTAAGGGATGGAATCCCTTATAAGCCATTGAGTGATGGGTGAAATCCCTCACGAGTGTTTAATAATAAGATCAAACGTTTGCTGGTTTTCACCCTAAGGGGTTTCCAGGGTATATTGGTGTTTAGTGGTGTGGTTGCCTTTTGTGTCCGTTTGATGATGAATCCTTGATGTTGTTGGCTCTTTATTTGATGGCATGATAATAACGTCCAAGTGTGAGATTAATTAATATGGTTATGGAAATCATGAAATGGTGCAAGGATTCATGAGACAGTTTATGTTATTACACTACCACGGTGGTGGTTAATGGTTGTGCAACTCACTGTTAGTTATTGCAATTTACTTGATGTACTAATGAACACTATATCTAATGGTTAATGATGAATTGTGGAGTTGTGAATTTGATAATTATTTGTGGGTAATTTGTATAAAAATATTCTAACTCCCTACTTTTACATGTGAGGTCACCGAGATATGTGACAGAATATTAATGATTATTTTATATAATAGTTATTAAAATTTATATGTTTTAAATAAGAGGCAAAAATTTTAAATCACAATAATTTATATTGGAAACTTATTTTCAAATTCCCATTTCCATTGTTTTGGATTAAAAAATAATTTAAAATTTAAAATATTACTATAGAATATTTTTACTTCATAATATTTGTGAGACTTTTATAAAAAAATTATATTTTACATAATTTTCATATACAATAAAATAAATAAATTCTATTCACTATACTATTACATTAAAAAAAAATCATCCTTTTAAATTAAATTTATTGTAATTACAAACTATACTAATTACACATTATAGTTTATTGTAATTACACATTATAGTTATATTTAATTAGGCTGTTTTTTAATTATAATTATAAACTATACCAACTACATATTACAATTTTATTGTAATTACACATTGTAGTTATATTTGTTACCTTGCTTTAATTACACATTATAGTTATATTTGTCACCTTGCTTTTCTAGTTACTACATTAGAGTTATATTTGCCATGCTGGTTTTCTAGTTATAATTACAAAATATACTAATTACACATTATAGTTTTATTGTAATTACATATTATAGTTATATTTTCCCCATTGCTTTTCTAGTTACTTGTCAGGGTAACATAAATTTTATATAATCATTAACCATATTTACAATTTGAATAAATACAAATATTGTAAATTTTTACTTTAAAAACGTGTGGGAAGAAATTATTTTTTAAAGAATAAATTATATGTGTAGATATCAAGATAATTTGAAATTTTAATATCAAATTAAATTTATTAATTAGAAAAAATATCCAAATTTTTTTAATTAAAATAATTTATAAAATTAACAAATTTCCCAATATTTTTCAAATCACATGAAAATTTTCAAATATATTAACATAAATTTTAATCTCTTAAAAAACAATATAATATAATTTTGAAATATATAAAATTAAGTAAAACTATATCATATCATCTTAAACCATTTACTAAGTTATCACCCTATCCATTTCCTTTCACTTTACAGTCCTGCTGAGCTTGCTTGATCAATATCTTTTCATCCTTTTAATACTTTTATCTTCTTCCTATTTTATACCTCTTTAAACATATAATTAATCAATTCAGATTTAAAACTATAAATGATTGATTTTTATTTAAATATGAAGTTATCTATTTCTCACACAATATAGTCGCCATAATTCTATTTTAAAAATATTTTAGATATCAAAGTGTTACGAAATGTCTGTTTTTCGCACAATATAGTCACCATAATTCTATTTTAAAAGTATTTTAGATGTAGAGTGTTACGAAATAAAATATCGATAAAGTAAATTAATGAAACGTAATGGAAGCTCAAATTACTCATCGCTTGTTACAGCTTACAATTTAAATTGGAACGTAAATTATTTCTTCAATAGTTATATACATAGAGAAAAATTAACTAAAATTAAAGTTATATGTGTGGAGATAGAAAATAAAAATTAAGATATTTATAATAAAAAAATTGTATTATGAGATGTAATACCAAAAGTAACTTAAATAAATATATGTAATTATAAAAAAAAAAAAGTATTTCACTGATAAAATTAAGTGGATGTATGTATAGAATGTGTATATATGTATATAAGAGAAAAAAGATGAGAGAAAAAAAAAAAAAATTATTTTAATCATAATTATGAAATTATAAAACTGTATTCATATAAGGAAGTGAGAAGATTGTAATTTAAGTTAATTATTTATATATATATATATATATATCGATAGATAGATAGTTATAGTTCAGAAGAACTCTATAACTTAATATATGAGAGATGTCAAATTAAATTAAAAACAAAAAAAAAATTAATGTTAATGAAGTTATATATATATAAACTCAAAACATTAATTAACAATTTTGAAATACAAAACTATGAAACTGAGGATATCCAGAGCAAATCTAACATTTTAAGGTATGATTTTTTTTGTTATAATTAAAGCCGATTCACTTTTTCTTTTTCACTCTCCACACATACTCATGTGTTTGAATAACTTTAATAAGCTTAGTTCATATGATAACAAGTATGATAATAAGTTTAATGTTAATGTTAATGTTATTTTTATTGTTATTGTTATTGTTATTGTTATTGTTATTGTTATTGTTATTATTATTATTATTATTATTATTATTATTATTAAGAAGTTTGATTGTGAAAAACTAAGCATACTAAACAACACAATTTAACTTATGCATATCTTTCCAATGAATATAACTCATTTAAAATAACTTATTTAAACCAATACCATAAGTTATGGTTGAAGTCAAATGCAATTTCTAGGAATAAGAAAATTTCATAGATTCTTTATAGCATGTATATTTACCTAGATTTAGAGCATGTCATAATTTAAGCAAGCCCTTCTACCAAAATGAGTATAATTCATATGTAAAAATGCAGAGAAATAAGTAGAAGTAAAAATGTAAATGTGCAAACTTACAAACCTGCCAAAATTTATGCAAATTCTTGCTCATGAATACACTTTTTCTTTGTTCACACTCTCCACATGTATTAATACAATAATATTTAATAAATTCAATAATTTTAGTGTTAAGTTAGTGAGCTACATTCTCTGATTCATGTTCCTTCCTTTACATCTGAGATATCATCACCAAATCATACTAATTAATGGCATAGTCTACATACTACCCTCATAAATGGAGTTTCTTCTTCAAGTTTTGATTCAACAAATTATGCTCTTGAAGGATCCTTCACCAAGGGATTAGATTTAAGGAGTTATACCTAATCGAGGTCTCCCTTGACCTCTTCTTTATCTTCTTCAATTCTCTTTATTGTACCATATTGAGTTGAGCCTGTAGCGTTGTGCTACATGACCTTCGTTCTGACATATGTGACATTCAATATTAGGCTTCAACTCTCATAGACATTGGTCGGGAATTTTTTTAATTTGATCAATATGTTTGCGTCTAGGTACCTGATCATATCCTTTATATCTCACAATATCATAGGTCCTACAATCATCTACTTTGTGGCCATACTTTGTTGATGAGAAACAATAACCAAAAATCTTATTTTGATACTTGGTCATAGACGAATGTCTTCACCTTCTAAAGTTACATCTTGGAGGAGCCATGTTCCCTTTCTTATCAACACTTGCCTGATTGCTTCTTGTGGATGATTTGAGAGGGGCCATATTCATTTGTTGATTTTCAATGTATTCATTTTCTTTCTTTTGGATCCTTTCTCTTTATTTCAGTTTCTTATACTTTGTTCCTACTTGGAATTGTCTTGAGAGACAATGAAATGTACATTCTTAGCGTGGTTCATTCCTTGCCTTCGATATTCAAGAGAGTTATTGTTGGATGTTATGAATGTATGATTAAGACCATTAGAGTGATCTTCATTTGATGAGCTTGGGGGAGCATTGTTCTTGGGCTCCCAATAATGCCCTCAACAATCGAGACCTGTGTTAATAAGTCGAGACCTTTGCATGTTGATATATGATCTAGTAATTCAATCCCTTTATGGAACTTTGAATTGAGTTGCTCCAATTCGTATCTCTAGAGAACGACCTCTTCCTCTAGTATTTCATATATTTTATCCTTTTCATCTAGTTGTTCAAAGAGAAATTCCTTTACTCTTTTTCCTTCTTCTAGTTCAACTTTGATAGAAAGAATGGTGTCTTCATTTAGGTTTTTGTCTTGAAGATATTGCATCATCTGAATTTCCTTATATCTAGGAATTCTTATTTCCTTCAATGCACTTTTAAGTTCTCCTTCATAATCATCTTTTTCTTCAAGTTCTTCAACCTCAAAAATGAATAATATTTCACTCCTTTCTTCATTTGTCACACTTACATTGCTTTCACTGTCACTTTATTCCTTCGAGTAAAAAAAATCTTACTAGATTTCGTTTTCTTTAATTGGTGCTTGGATTTGAATCTTGACTCATTATCACTATAATTCATCTTTGCATAAGGGAATTGAGATGCATAATGGACTATCCATCCACACTCAAAAAAATGAAAGGAAGCTTACCTTTGAACTTTCTAGTTCCTCTCTTTAACTTTCAAACAAACTTGGCTTCTTCTTCATCGGAGTTAGAGTCTTCTTGATCTTTCTACTTCTTCTCTTCTTTTTCTACCTTGAAATCTACTTCCTTGAGTCCCTATTTTTTTCCTTGATCCTTAGCTCATATGCAAAAATAGTTCCATGATGTTTATCCATGGACATCTTGTCTACTTTTGATAGTTCCTCAAGAGCTAATACTTTGGGATTAACTCTCGATGGAAATCATCTCAAAATTTTTTAGACAACATAGTTATCCCAGACTTATTACTTTCAAACAATTTTGGTAACTTACCGTATTTATTAGTTAACAGTCTAACCATCTCGTGTCCTGTAAAGATTTTCTATATAGTGTGCATGTCGTTACCTAAATTATTCATTTTGAGTTTCTGTCTAGTCAAATTGTTCACCATGGCTCATCCATCAAGTATTTATACCTCTCAACCTCATTCCTAACCTCCCATCTACATTGTCTATAATTGTTGAGCTTCATCCATGACTCATATTTCTAATCCTGTTGTTTCCCCAATTCTCTCAGATTCTCACATTGTGGCTATGGAGGACACTCTTGGGAAGTATGAGAAAGCCTTGTTGGTCAATAATGATTTGGTTGCTTCTTCTTATTCCTAGCATTAGTGCTTGGAATTTTTATGGAACCTTTAACAAAGCAAGGTGGCAGTGGTTCTTCTTGTGTTAAATTTTTTTTTGACTTTTGCAATGGTCTATGTTGATGACTCTGTGAAACTTGCCCGTATTTTGTACTGCTGGAGCAACTATGAAGTGTACAAAGTTCCTTACCAGTCGATTGCATAGCGGGTCCTTATGGCTTGAACAAGAATACCCTATACATGATAATGATATTTACAAGTTGACAGGGTTATCAACCATTGGTGCAGATGTTTCTTTTTCTTTCCAGAATACCTTTACATAGGGTAAGAAAAAGGGTGATGATAACTTTTACACTAAATATGGTAGTCAATGAGGTGGTCGAGGTGTTTCTATTGACATGATAAATATTTCTCTAATAAAATTTGCATGCCACATTATAGCAGTAAAGTTGATGCAGTATACTCTAAACGTGAGTGTACACTAGATGTAATTTCTGTTGTCAAAGCCTGAAATCATGGTGAGAAGCTTAATTGGTGTATCTATTTGTTGAATGAGTTATTTTAGGCTTGCGAGGATGCTTACAAGTGGGATAGATACTTTACATATGGTTATTTGGTCATTGTTATCACCATGATGAAATGGTGTACATCGAAGGGTAGACAACTAAATGAAGTATCAGATGATGAGCCTTTGGCACTTGCTTATGTCCCATGGAATGTATTAGGCGATACTAACAATAAGGAAATTAATGAAGAATATTTCGACAAATTGTATAGCAAAATGATGAGCATTATAGAGAATATAAACTGAGTATTGTGATTAATTTTAGATGAATATTATCATTCAATTTGGTTTGGCATCCACCATGCCACTACTTATATTTGGCCTAAGGTTGTGTTGACAGGCCAAAATGTGCCACCAATGTCTAAGGGGTATCCCCGGTGTAAAGTCCCAATTAGACTTCACACCATTTGGAATAGGAGCCCAATCCAGTATGTGGGCCTGACTCCCACCATGATTATTTTCTAGTCTTGGTTATAAAATGAGAATGTGCCAGAGTGGGGTGAGAATGAAGTGCTCAGGCAGCGAAACAAAATCAGACCAAGATTGACAAATTGTAGAAATAGGTCCAAACAAGTCACAACAACGATAAGAAGAGATAAATGATGAGGAGGATTAGTGAGATAAAACCCCATTAGTCATAATAAATAGGAACATGTCAGAGGTCAATTGTGAAGTAGTTCACAATAGGTCACTGACATGGAAAGGAATAAGTAAACACAAATTCTAAAGCGAAACATACATGCAACCACTATGTATTAGTACATAACATCTCACGTATATGACAACACTCATACAAATATGGTGAGGTACCAGACAGCTAATACAACCACCATGAGTAAGCATGGGAATCAGTGTAGAAGGAAAAAATAAAACATCTTATTAATATTTCTACAACTTCAAATACATATCATGCAATTGGCCAATACCCAGTAGTGGAACATGGATTGTTCATACCGTCACCCGGTGTCAAATCCCTAACCCTACTGCAAACCCACTCTCCTAGTTACCAAGAGCTGAGTGGCCCTCGGCTCTCAAGCATCAATCAACTATCTATATTGGCCTCAACTCGAGTGCTAAAACTCCCTTTAAATGAGGGATGAGGGCACATTTATAAAGGTCAGGCAACCTTTCACCTACCATGACCTTTGGCCTTCCCTCGTGCCCTTTTAGCTACCTTCATGCCTCTTGAGCTTCCTCACTACTCTCTCATGCCTACTTCCTAGTACATGCTTAATTTCTCTCAGCTTAACTACTGGCATAATAGGATAACATTTACATTATGATAAAAAGAAGAAGAAGAAGTAGAGGTTTCTTATAGACCCTAGAACGCTTATCACCCAGGCGGTTTCCAGAGTACAAGACCAAATTGTGTGGTTCCTTCGCTACATGGAATGCCATTACGGTTACCATCATGTCTCGATCAACCATGCTAAGTCAACTTATTTACTGGTTGGACATCTTAGCTGTAGGTCTTCCCATAAGTAACCCTAGATCTCTCCTCATAGGTTGGAGTCCTCACCCTCCTATACCCTATAAGATAGTAACCATAATTAAACACGATGATATTTGTAGAACCACACCATAAATGTAACAATAGATAAATAAATAAAAATAATCATGAAAAACTAGAAGCAACTTTGGACCCCTAGATAGTCCTATCCTGTGCTATAGTGCAGTCAATTAATGTGATCTTTATGGGGTGTCTCTGGGCTCCAAAATGTTTACAATAGTTCCTGAAAGGAATATCCATATCTCTCCTTTCTCTAATCAATCATAAAGAGGTGTTTTAGGGTGAACGAACCAGAGCATTTGTTATCTTCTATAGAGGAAATGTAATGCTAAGAGGCATATAGCTTCCCCGGCTTCAAGATCCAACACTCTAATTCATATGGCCAACTCCATGGAATTTGATGTTGGATGACTATGGAGGTTTATTATCAATGCCACATATGTTCATCCACTATCCAAATATTACAGTAGTCAATGGGAATGCCATTTCATAAGAAAAATTGGTAATGTAACTTCCACTATTCTGAATAAAAGACAAATCCATCAAGAATATTGTTGCACAGTCCTTCTATAACTCCCTTGTCATTTGGACATTAATAATATCTCCCTTTTCCATTGGTAATGCTATCCAGGAGATGATTTGTAACCAGTGCACCTATGGGCGAAAATTGTTTGTCCCTTATATACTTCATGATTTCTTTTGTCTCATGGTTGTTGTATCTTCTCATCATTATTTTAAGGGGGAAAATGCATAATGCTTGTTTTCCACTATCCCATGAAACATATTGAAATGGTTTGACAAGACCTTATTCAAATCAAATTATGTCATCTTCATGACCCAAGCATGGATCCCGCAGTCTCATAGTCGTTAAATCAATCACATTTGGAAATGCGACTTGAAGCAGTTCGACAACCTCAATATCTGGTGAAAAAATGTAACCTTTGGGAGGAAATTTGATTTGTGAGGTAGTTTGCGACTTCCAGAAGGTCACAAAGTCACGCTATAACATAGTTGCATCCTTTGGATGCCTTCCCTAAGATATAAGAATATGATGACGTGACCTAGGTGGAACTCTAACTCATTGGAGGTCACAGGGTCGCAACTTAATGCAGGTCGCATTTCTGGTTGTCCACTTGAGGTCTTTGAGTGCGACTTAGTGACCATTAATCGCGCAGTCACATCAGGAGCAGAGTCGTGCTTCCAGTAGTTGTTTAAGGCTCCAAAATTGTGATCTTGCGACTTAGAGAAGAAACATGGTTGCAGGTCGCATTTATAACTTCGTCTCTGAGAATTGAATCCTTCGACCTCATGAATTGCCCAGCTACTACGATGGTTAAGCCAAAGTCTCAACCTCGATCATTAAAGCTAATTAGTGTTATGTTTCAGTAAAGACAACTTGATAGTTTGAAAGCGTGTGAAGTCTTTGAAGTATAAGAGCTTTGTCTCCGGGACGGTCCGTTCACAACAAGATGAGGTATCAACAAGGCATGACTTCATTATACACGCCTCCAAAACAGAGTAGTTGGTTATTACTAATCTTATTAAATATGTGAAACGGACCCAATTCCATTTTCTGGGCTAACGTATCCCGCTTAACAATGCTTTCCTTGGTCAAAAATAGAGATGCGGTACACCTAATTCCCTCCTCCTTCGTGACATGTTTGATTGGGAGGTGTCATGCTGGCCTTCCCTTGATAACATCGGGTCCTACCAGGTAGGCCTGCTCATCACTATGTGCTTCCTCATGCTCATACTCCCAAGGGTTTTCGAACGAAATGACAGTAACTGTTTAAGAAGGAAGGTATCCACTTTTTATTCATGAGTATCCCTCGATGCATAGATGAGTTTATTGGCCCTAGCTAAACAATACGACTAACTCACTCAAAGAAAACAAGGCTACCGCTATATAGGCAAGCAAGGCCTTGAAGTTCTGAAGTCATTCCATGTTGTGTTATAGTTTAACCATGATCGTTGAATCTGATCATCAATTACATCGTGCCCACTCTAGATCGTCCTTGGAGGCTTGATATTCTTTGAGGAGTCAAACCTAGTGGTCAAGTGAAAAGAAAAAGAACCTCTTCAACGCGATGCTTGAACCTTTTCCTTCTAAAGGTATGGTTTCAGATCACTGCATAATTTGGGCCACCCACCATTAATTACATCACCAAAACTTCTTGACAACCTTGAGTGTGATGCATATCTATGCATTTTTTTAGCAAGAGGAAGTTTAACAATTACCCCATGACTAGCGTTGTCCTAACTCTTTGTCATAATGATTAAGGTTGAGAGATAGTGGTGGTGGAGGAGTTGTTTCAACATATATCTATACAACAACCACGATTATGCTTGATATATGTATGTATATTAACCAAAATAGTCTTCCCTACTTACATTCCGTCTTTGTCAATACCCTTCAAGACTGCATTTGAGATTAGTTTTGTGGAAAATGGTTGCCTTGTTGGATATGTGCCTGAGCCACCTCCCCTTGATTCCTGCAGAGAAAGTAAAACCAACCAATTACTTTACCCAAACAATATACACATGTATATATTTTCACGTGGAAGCATGAAACTTAAAAAAAAAATGGAAATAACTCATTTAAGGAACATGCATCCTAGGTATCCAAATTAAGGTGTCATACATTGTATGGTTGAGAGAATTATGCTTTCATTTGGAAATAAGTTCAACATTCAAGTATCTTAATGGACTTCCTAATTACAAGTGGTCATGGTATTTTATGAGGCCCAAGGTAATTTCCAACTCGTAGGATAAACACCTAGAAATATCTTGTTAATACACATCTGAGAGTGAGGATTGATCCAGAACAGGGCTGGAACCTCAATCACATATTTCAGGGTTATAAGGATGTAAGGGAAGGATATAATTCCCATAGACCCTAACACATATGTTGAAGTGAAGGATCTACCAAGGGCCTAAGGAAAATGTGTTTTTGTGACTCCCATGATGATGCCATGTGACGCTGATGGAAGAGCACTGCAAGAGGCATGTAGATATGGTGACAATAGGGAGGATATCACTCTTCTAACAATCTAGGATTTCTCCCAAACCCTAATATTATCACTCTTGCGGGAAGCCACCTTGAACGCATGCTTGTTCAAATATAGGACACCCACTAATCATGATGTGTATCATGTGAAGATGAGTTTTAAAATCATGAGACTCTTAACACATCGAATGAAGTCGTTGACCTTCGAAATTCCTAATGGGATTCTGAGGCTTATATCTGAGATAAAACATGATGCGGGAATGTGATGCATGAAACATGAGTGGGCGCACCAAAGGGGTTGGATAGGCAAGGTTGTTGGGAGAGAAATCAGTTGGGGTCCTATAAAAAACCCTAGAAGCTCGGGGTGAGTGGTGGTGGTACCCAAAATTTTTAATATGCCTAAAAAATTGGGTGGTGTTGTAGCGGCTACAATAAGTTTTTAGTGCTAAAAATTTCCATATGAAGCCATTACCTTTCTATGTCTCTAAAGAGGTGTTTCACAACGAGGTTCTTTCCGGGCCAGGAATCCATTTTCAGATTTTAGATGGTAAATTTTTTTATTCAATTGAAGGAATGTTGTTGCATTAAATTTCTGAGGGGACTTCATCATCTAAGAAGCATAGATCTGATGAGGTGCTCAATCCACTTTTGAAGAAATTCCATGAGTCGTTGTTCACTTCTCATATCACTTTACAAGCCTTTGGTCCATTCGTAAGATCTGCACCATCCTCTTCTAATGTCCATACTATTGTTCCTCTTAATGGATATTTACTCACACTGTTAGTTGTCCCTTTCACTACCATGGGTTACACTCCTGTAGCCCTGCCAATAGTTCCAAATACTGTTATTTTTGCTTCCCTTTCCCATCCGTAGCACAAAATAATCTGCATAGTCACAATTCCTAGATTGTAGACCTCATGGATGAAGAAACTCAAGGTTTTATCCCTGGAACTCAGATAATTGAAGAACCTCATCATTCCCTGCTTGTCAATTCTCCCCACTCTCATGCTTCATCATCAATTCTCCCCAAGTGAGACACCTCACTTTCCTAATAAGAGAGGTGAAAATGTTGGCAAATTTGTATACTATGATGGACTATTTTGTTGGCACCCTGTGTCTAAACCCAGGATCTACCTCTGTTTAAATTTTAAGCCAATAATAACAGGTGATGATGATTTTTCCTACACCATGACCATACTGAGTTGTGACTCTGTCAACACCATCATTATGACTCCAAGCACTATTGCTACGACTATGAATGCCATTTTTGCAACTCTAGGTCTATGTTGCCACTTCACTACCAACGAGGATCTTAGTTTTCTTATGGGGCCAAATGTACTGGAGGTATGAACCAATAACACAAAAAATGTAAAATTTATAGTAAGTCTAAAGGTACATCTCCTGAACTATGTAATGAATGATAATTGAATGGAATGGCTTGACTTGACTTGATTTGAACCCCTCACATCACTCATTGCCACCACCAACCCACGACACGATTTCCTAAACTTCGCCTTGCATAATTGGAAACTTCCACCCTCTCGAATATTCATTCCATATTTATAGTCATTGTTTGCATGAGCTAAGAGTAGGAAATATGGGAGACTCACTTAACCAAAAATATATAAGGGAACTATTACTTGAGGCATATGGGCATTTGAGTGATAATTCTAGTGGGGAGGATGGATGAAGTACATAAATAGAATGCAATGGTATAAAAATGACATCACCCTAAATTTTCCATAAAATTCAATGAAGACACAAATGTGGTCATAGGAATAGTGGTATATGTAAAAAATGAGGTGATAACAGAGGTAACAAGGCTTTCCCACACAGGAAAACATTGATTTTTTCAAAGAATACTCAAGCATAAAATCATGCAACAATTCATTAAGAAAATAGAAGCCTAGACAAAAAGAGAAAAGGGGTTTGACAAAAGGTCTCTTCCACCTCCTTAGGTGGGGTGGCTTTGGTAGTGTAGTGATACACCACTTATGAAGGATGTCATGGATTAGTCTACCTACATCACCTTTCGCTACCAAACCACCTACGAAATGGAAGATTGATCAATTTACCATATTTTCTTTGGAGAAATTTTTAAAACATGACCTCACTAGTGCAGAGATAAACCCTACCAAAAGAAAACCTATCACAACATGGGCTTATTAAGCTCTTGGTAAAACATGCACCATTGAGAAGGCAAGGTATACAATGAAGCGATAAGGGTACCAACAAAACTTGAAGTTGTTACAGCTCCATCTGGAGAAGTCGTAGTTATTGTAACTCTAGAGGATGCAATTCCAGAATTTGTAAATCTAGATAGTGCAACAAAACCAAAATATATTGTAACTCTGAGAGATGTAGTCATAGAGTATATTGGTGTGACTCCATTAACCATAGAATATCCTGACATGACGATTGAAAAATAATTTCCCAAGGTTTTTCTATAACTCCATAGAAAGACAAAGGAGGCCATGATTGTGACATGAAGATAATAGGAAGAAATCCCTCGATAAAGAGACTACAAATAATTAAGAGGCCAACTTATGTTCCTACCCCAAAGTCAAAAATTACTAGACACAACCCCAGTGTTTCAACTCTTCAAATACTAGAAGAAACCCCTACTACTCCACAAGAACATGTAGTAGTAGAAATAGAATGCGTTGCAGCACAAGAAGAGACCCATGCTATCTCATAAGAACCAATAGGGGTAGAAACATAAGAACATCCTACTACTCCACAAGAACTAGAAAATGTGATGGGTGATGATTTATACCTTTTTGATCCTACATTTGACGACGAAATAGTAAGAAGTAGCAAGGGATATTCTTGGAGAAATTCTTGCTATGATCCTGTAAGTGTACCATGAGCAAGAGGGAGTTGTAGAAGTGGTCACTACTAAAGGAGAAGCTATAAACCATTAAGAAAAAGAGGCCATTGATGTGCAAATAAAAGAAGTGGTTGCAACCCTTGAAGATACCTGGCATTTATACCCCATAATTGGGAGGTACATCCAAGGTGATCAAAAGACAAAAAATAGTAACTACGCCTCTACTATTTTCTCTTATATACATTAATTTTGATGAAAAAATGAATTCTTTAATTGGAGAATAGGAAGCTCCAAACCATTGTTAAATTATTAGAAGATTAATTGATGAAGGGTAGGACCTTTGAGAGGTTAGATTTCGTTTCCTAAGAAATAGGCTCCATTGTCGCAAAAGAACCTCTCCTTGAAATTATTTGGACATCCTAGACTTACAAAACATAAATCAAGGAGGTGGTTGTCTAGATAGAATAAAACAAGCCTACCTTGACTAAAATTGGTACCCAAATTGAGGAAAAAATAATAGAATAAAATTCCATTCAAATTGACATCCCTAATAGATGGGTGAGAGAAAGAGAAGATAGATGGAACTAATTGATTGCATCATATGAAGAACGTATGATGCCTATTATGGAACACCAATATATGTTAGATAATTAAGGGAGAAGTGGGAAAAATATTTTGAAACCCACATGACCTAATGGGAAGAAGCAAGAATGGAAGAGAAGAAATCATGTTACCTTGAGAAACATGTAAACAATTTGGAAATTGAGAAAATTCAATTCGACTTCTTAGTTGAGTCAACTCTTAGTTATCGAGTTCCCTCACGGCACTACAATATGTTGATGCAAGAAAAATTTACATTGTATTAGATAAAGGCTATAATGATTGGGAAACCCATTGAAATTGCATCACCTACCACCTTTTTGGAAGCATACTATTTGTGTACTAGTAAAAAAATAATTTCTTTTGTGAGGTATATCTACATAATGTTTTACTATTCAATGACCTAGTATGGAATCTTAACCGCTTCATGGGGGATTCCAAACTAAGGTAATTGGCATATTATTTAAGCAACCATTCCTATTGGGCATCAACTCATAAAATTAAAAAAATAACTTCGGAATTAACTTATCATTCAAAGGATAATTTCACAATCCCCTAAAAGTTATTAACATACACAAACAATGGGCCTCTTTTCCACCACATGCATAATTCATGACCAATAATACAGAACAAGTTATTATACATTGCAAGGTACAAATTAAAGTACTAGAAAAATCAGCCATAGAAATATGCATGGAGAGATGGAAACAAGCTAGTGAGGATGTACCCCCTTAATCCTAGCAATTTGAAGGCAACACTGGAGAGGGTGAAAAGATATATCAAGTGCAAAAAAAGTTTTGGGAATAACTGGATAAGTCTAAATTTCCATTATCTGATTATTTTTCTACTTATTAGAGAGTATAGGAAACATTACAAGTGGTCTAGGAGGGAGAAACTAGCCTACTAGAAGGAGATTCAAAGGAGGAGGCTACTCCCATGCCAATGAAGTAGGGAGAACTAACTACAACCTTAGTAACCTCCATGGGAGCCTTTCCTTCTCAGACTTAGACTAAATTTTGGTTGTATGGGGACATGCAACAAGTTCATATGGGGGGAGATCATGGGTTTTCAAATTATCATGTTTTAGACACCCATATGATACCTTTCTTGTATACCTTTTTCTCATTTCCATTTCATCCTAATACCCTTTTCACCCATAATGGTGCATTTTTTTTCAAGGTATAATTATCCATTTAATATGCCATTTCAATATGTATTCTTATGCATTTTCAGGAGATTACTACATTCATGTGCTAACAATGGTATACAAGAATGAAACTAGACAAGTACCTTTCGACCACAGGTGATGTAGCTCTCTAAGTAGTTATTTCAATTCTCTGTGGGACATAAATATTGCAACTCTATGCATGACATAGGTGTTCCAACTTCCAAGTACAGGCTGTTGCAACACTCCTCTTGAGTATGGTGGTCGCAACTCTAAGTTGCCACTACTCATGCCACAACTCTAGGTTGCTACAACTTCTCATCATTGTGGTTTTGAACTCCTTGTTCTTGCAATTATCAATTTCCCATTGTTGTGACTCTCATATTTTTGTTGTCACAACTCTTGTTGAACTGCCATTGTTGCTATGACTCACATCACAAACACATTGATGCAACTTACTCAAGATTTTTATTGCAACTTTAAGGAAGAGTGTTATAACTCCAAGATAGTTTTAACCATGTAAAATTCAAACGAACAACTTTCATCTATGAACATGTCATGTGGACAACAACCAATCTCCCCACACAAGAAAATGACAAAGGTGAAGAAGCACTCACAAAAGGATGAATGACTCAATCATCATATGTCATACTGGTGATTAAGCTAAAATGTGCCAAATTATTTCTATTTATTGGAAAGTTAATGTAACGATATGGAATCACTTGATTCTAATGGCTATCCAACAATTGCTTGGATTAAATTAGATAGAACATTTTATATAAGAATTATATGCTCTCTTTGAGCTAGGGGAGTTAGCAATTAAGCTAGATGATTAATCAGAACATAGATCTTTATTATAATTCCAAATTCTTGCAATTTCAAGTTCCTTTTCATTCCTATTTAATCAATGATGTTATGAGTATCTATCACCTTACGCGTTTCACAAAGCAATGCATTATATAAGGAGATAGGACCCCTTCCTTAGCCATATATTATTTATAATTTATAGAGTAGTGTTGGGTTGTGTTATATTATTTTCACGACTAGCCCACGTAGTGAACCGGGGGGTTAGAGGGGGGGAAAATCCCCCACTTCGTTGTGCCAATTACGTAGTGAGGGGGCGGTAGCCCCCCCTATCCGAGGAGTCCAGGGCATCGCCACAAGAAATATTTTTTTGGACCCTATACTAGGTTGGGCGGACCTACCTATGGTTTTTTGAATGGTTTTCGCACATGGTTTTGGAGACGATGGTTTTCGATCCATGGTTTTCGGTCCATGGTATTGGATGCTTCGACATGTATAAATATGTATTGTAACATTGAAAGGAACATAATGAAAAATCAATCTGGTAGTCCTGGTTTGGGGATCCAGGGGAAAATATCTGTGTATATGTGTTTTATGTGTTATGCTCTCGCATTATTTATTTTCTGTTGTTAGAATTTGTGTGCAGGTAATTTCTCTACGGGGTTAAAACCTACATTTGGTATCAGAGTTGTTTTGGCTTCAAGGGGGCACCTTTGTTGCTAAGGGGTTTTGCTCGAGCCTGTGGTAGAACCTATTTAGTGGGAGATCTGCAGGATAAATTCTGGTGGTGAAAGAAGATGGCAAGCAGTGGAAAGATAGAGATCGAGGAATTTAATGGTCAGAGTTTTGAGTTATGGAAACTCAAGATGGAGGATCTGTTGGTGGATAAATATTAGTGGATCACGGTAGATCCAGGTACTAAACCAACAGGAGTGTCAGATGAAGAATGGAAGAAGTTAGATTGGAAGGAAAAGAGCGCAATATGATTGTGTGCCTCAGAGTCATTATTGTTGAATGTATTAGGGGAAGCTACAGTGAAGGCTTTGTGGCACAAGTTAGGGACTTTATACCAATCTAAGTATCTGGTGAATAAATTGTTCCTATAGAAAAAGCTGTATAACCTGAGGATGAAAGATGGAGACTCGATGATAGAGCATTTGAAAACATTTTATAATGTGGTAAGTTAGTTATTATCTATTGATATTAAAATTTCATATGAATATAAGTGCATCAGTTTGTTGTTCTCTCTACCAGATTCGTGGGATAGTCTGGTTATTGCAATAGGTAGCAATGAAATTGCCTTGCAGTTTTATGAAATAGTCTCATCCTTGCTGATGGAGGAGATGAGACAGAAAAATATGGAGAGCTAGAATGGTGATGCCTTGTCTGTATGAGGACAGTCCCAGAAAAAAAACAAAATTAACTCATTGAGTGGGAGATCTAAATCTAGAGGGAGATCTAAATCTCTAGGAAAACTTGTAAAGGTGGTTTGCTAGAAATGTAGAAAGGAAGGGCACTACAAAAGAAATTGTAAATCTAAAGCTCCAGACAAAGGAAAGGGATTTGATGATGCTCCTTCTATAGAGGCAAAAACCACCTCAGATGAAGGTGGGGATGTGTACTTGGCTTCTTCAAGTACACACATAGATCATGAGGCATGGTTGATTAACTCAGGTGCATCCTTTCACTTCACTCCCCATAGAGAGTGGTTCTATAAGTATGAGAAATACGATGGTGGTGATGTCTTCTTAGGGGATGATAGGAAGGCAAGAATCATTGGTCATAGAAAAGTAAAGTTGAAGTTGCAAGGTGCAAGATGGTTCTGGTATTGATGTGGGGAGTTCTGATTGGAACTCTGTACAAGCTGCAAGGTAGCACTATTGTTGATGGGTGCAATAGTTCTGTGGTTCCTGAAAGCGGAGCAGAAAATCTAGTGGTCTCTGGAGAGAAGACCATGTTGTGGCATCAATGGCTTGGACATATTGGAGAGAAGGGCCTTCAAATACTTCATGGTAAAGGTATGGTAGAAGGTGTGAGTAAGAGATCTCTGGATTTTTATTTCTGTGAAAATTGTGTATATGGGAAGCAGAATCGAGTGAGTTTCCCCTCTGGTGGAAAGAGGGTGAAATAGATATTAGAGCTTGTGCACAGTGATGTGTTTGGACCTATGAAGGTTCCATCACTAGGTAAGTCTGTGTACTATGTATCATTTATAGATGACTTATCAAGGAATACATGGATATATTTCCTTAAGAAGAAATCTGAAGTCTTTGATAAGTTTAAAGAATTTAAGGCTCTAGTGAAAAGCAAACAGAGAAGAAGATAAAGGTGTTGAGGTCAGATAATGGTGGAGAGTTTTGCAGCAAGGAATTTGAATAATTCTATAAGAAGTGTGGTATAGCATGTAAGAAGACTACTCCATACACACCTGAGCAAAATGGAGTTGTAAAAAGAATGAACAAGACGTTGATGGAAAGGGCAAGAAGCATGCTCATTCGTGCCGAGTTATGATAGGAATTCTAGGCAGAGGCGGCAGAGACAACATGTTACCTGGTCAACAGATCACCTTCATCAACATTGGAGGATAAGACTCCACAAGAGGTATGGACTGGTAAGAAACCCTCTCTTTCACATCTGAGGGTATTTGGATGTGATGCATATGTACATGTTCCAAAGGAGAAAATAACCAAGTTGGATAGTAAATCAGAAAAGTGCATCTTTATTGGGTATAAGGATGGTTTAAAGGGTTGTAAGCTTTGGAACCCAATAACAAGGAAAGTTGTGTACAATCGAGATGTGGTGTTCAGAGAGGTGAAAGATGTTATTAAACATAAAGTGCAACCAAAGGAACCTGAGAAGATATAGTTTGAGCTTAAGGAGGAAGAATCAGACTCTACAACAGAGGAGGAATCAGAAGATGAAGAGCCACAAACTCCGGGTGTGAGAAGATCAGTTTGATAAAGAAGGAAGCCAGAAAGGTATATTCCATCTTCTTTCTATTCAAATTTTTCTTTATCTATTACTGATGATGATCCCCAAACTGTGAAGGAAGCAGTAGATTCAGGGGATGGAAAACTATGGAAAGAGGCCATGTTTGATGAAATGGCATCTTTGCACAAAAATGAGGCTTGGGATCTAGTGGAGTTGTCAGCTGGAAGGAAACCCATTGGCAGCAAATGGGCGTTCAAGAAGAAGACAAATGTAGAAGGAAAAGTGGAGAAATACAAAGCCCGGTTGGTAGAAAAAGGTTATTCCCAGGTGTTGGGAATTGATTTTGGTGATAGTTTTTTTCCTGTTGGCAAGGTAGCTTCTATTAGATTACTTTTATCTGTTATTGTTGCTTTTGATTTTGAGGTAGAACAGATGGATGTGAAGACAATGTTTCTTCATGGGGATCTAGAAGAGGAGATATACATGAAGAAACCTGAAGGCTTTGCGGTGAAGGGTAAGAAAGAACTAGTATGCAAGTTAAAGAAGTCTCTATAT